>CAJHNH020000485.1:80705-266871 GCA_905116865.2 Candidula unifasciata
ATAGTTAAACTTGTGATTTTTCGCTTGAGTATGTACATTTTAAAGTGGTGACAAAATATCATGGTGGCAAAAGCCTTTTGGCCGGGGAGAAATCGCGAAGAGAAAGCTTATTAAGTAAAAACATTACAAAGCCAAATAAAGTGACGACTACTAATGTTCCCTTTCAGAAATTCGAGTTGGGCACACCTCTGATTTCACACATGCGTCTGCCCAACCGTTAATGATGATATGAATTAAGGAGGCTACGGGATCCCAAGACAAGAATGTGGCTCCATTATTCCAAAGGCTCTCCGTGTGCATTCATTGAGAAGTGATACGATTATCCATGATGTTCCCGCAAACTGAAACTGAAATTACTTCAGTTCACTGGCGGTCCGGATTTTTGAGGTTGCTGTCAGTGAATTCAAAAAGGCCAATTTAAAGAAGACGGCGTTTTAAAAAATATGAAGAGATGGAAATGGGACTGCAGTCCATAATGTCAGCCACAATGTATGCAGTCCGGGGCCAGCCATAATGTGGGCAGTACAGAGTCAGCCATAACATAGGCAGTCCAGGGTCAGCCACAATGTGGGCAGTACAGAGTCAGCCATAACATAGGCAGTCCAGGGTCAGCCACAATGTATGCAGTCCGGGGCCAGCCATAATGTGGGCAGTACAGAGTCAGCCATAACACAGGCAGTCCGAGGTCAGCCATAATGTAGACAATCCGGGGTCAGCCATATTGTGGGCAGTACAGAGTCAGCCATAACACAGGCAGTCCGGGGTCAGCCATAATGTGGGCAGTACGAGGTCAGCCATAATGTAGGCAGTACAGAGTCAGCCATAACACAGGCAATCCGGGGTCAGCCATAATGTGGGCAGTACAGAGTCAGCCATAATGTGGGCAGTCCGGGGTCAGCCCGGGGTCAGCCATAATGTGGGCAGTACGAGGTCAGCCATAATGTGGGCAGTACAGAGTCAGCCATAGCACAGGCAGTCCGAGGTCAGCCATAATGTAGACAATCCGGGGTCAGCCATAATGTTGGCAGTACAGAGTCAGCCATAACACAGGCAGTCCGGGGTCAGCCATAATGTGGGCAGTACGAGGTCAGCCATAATGTGGGCAGTACGAGGTCAGCCATAACATAGACAATCCGGGGTCAGCCATAATGTAGACAATCCGGGGTCAGCCATAACATAGGCAATCCAGGGTCAGCCATAATGTAGACAATCCGGGGTCAGCCATAACATAGGCAGTCCCGGGTCAGTCATAAACACTCAGTGGCGTAGTAATGTCAGGTGGTACCCGGTGCGGAGAATTTCCGATTCCCCCTCCCCTACATTTAAATCCATCATCAATCAGTAAGTCCTTTACAGAACGTCGCTCTCTTCACGGCATGCCTGAAAGTATCCCTTTCCCTAGCCATCTCTCCGGCCCCATGTGCTTTCAATGTTGATGCTTTTTCAATGTCCTGTACCCATTCTTGCGGTGGTCGACCCCTGCCTCGCCTTCCACAAACTGCACCCGCCATCAACGCCTTTTCCAAGCCACCATGAAGCTCACACACACACACACACACACACACACACACACACACACATATATATATATATATATATATATATATATATATATATATATATATATATATATATATATTCTTCTTTTGTCATAAATCTGCTTGTGCCGCTTAGGCGTCGCAGTCTATCAGATGATCGGCAACCGAGCCAGGGCGCGCTCAGTCGCTTCATATGCCGTGATGTTATGAAGTCTCAAGTTGTCCGTGACTCCTTCAATCCATCTTCTTCTTGGTCTTCCCCTGCCTCTTGTTGTTTCGATTTTCATGTTGTATGCTCTTGATGCTGGCATCGTTGGTTCCATTCTCATTAGGTGACCAAACCATTTCATTCTTTGCTTCTCAATAAATTTAACGATGGGTATGGTTCCAATAGTTCTTGTAATCACATCGTTTCTCACTCGATCTCTTCTGGTTTTATTCGCAGCCATTCTCAAACATCTCATTTCACAGGTGGCTAGTGTTACGTTTGATGGATTTTCTAATCTCATATATTGTTTCTAGAGCAGCAGATATATATATATATATATATATATATATATATATATCTATATATATATATATATATATATATATATATATATATATATATATATATATATATATATATATATATATAAGGTAAGGTAAAGCACTCTTTTCCACAACTTCAGGCGTACTAGGCATATAGGGTTAGAATATTTCATAGACCAATCGTCACTAAGGGGGAAAATAGTCAGCCTCACGCCGGTCGTCTTCACTTCCCAGGAAAACCATTGAAGGCTAGGTCAACCTGGAAGCCACGGCCATTTTTGGAGGGGGAAAAAAAAAGAAAGAGCGGCTCCTGAGGACCCAAACCCACGACCTACAGATCAAGCAGCCGCAAAATACCCCAGCTCCCCCCCCCCCTCCGACTCCCATACACATACATATTTGTTAACATATTTTTATTAATCTGTGTACTCCCGCCGCACCCCCCCCCCCTTTTCCCCAGTGACGTACTTCCCCCCCCCCCAACCCGCCAGTGATGTCAGCATCCTATTTCCGACGCCCCTGATCGCACGATGTTGACAAAGCCACCTGATGAGTGGCAATAGATCTGTAAATTGTCACTTGTGTTGAGTTTCAAATTTCAAGTCTTGGAACGTAAAGTCGGCCGGCGTGTTGTTGACTACACAGGCAAAGGTAAAGTCGGGAGATGTGAACCAGCATCACTATCCACGGTTCTAAACCATTTAGTGCTCTGCCACCAGTTTGGACAGCTGCTAAGAATTGTCCGCCTGTGTCGCCGCCCGCACGTAACTCTGTAGCTACAGCGACGTTCCTTTATTTACCCCAGAGTGTCAACTCTGGTACCCATTTCCTACTAGAGTCTGGGTGAACCCCGCGAACCGCCCGGTTTCGAACCGACCGTGGGCTGCAGCGAGTCGCAGCTAGATTTGAAGGCGAGCCTCTTATCGACTGCGCTAACACGGCCCCCTGACTATACAGGCAGCACCAACCGGTCTTTAATGAGTCAAGATAATATGAGCCCTCCTGTGCTTGTGTCATAATTCCGTATGTATCTGTGGTCATGCTTAAAACTGTGCATGGGCGCGGGTCGTCCTCATTGTATTCTAAGCAATAAAAGTGCCAACATTCTTCAGGGAACACAAAATATTTATTCCCCAATCAATGTAATCATCTGCCTCACTGTTTATTAACTAGTGTTATAAATGAATACAGCCCATTTATATTAAAACAGATAATCTGTGTTGACCATAAAATGCCGTGACTCGGGTTAAATGTACTTGTAATATTTGATATAGTCCCGGCTCGCGGATGTACACATTAGAACTGACTGCGAGGAACACAACCCTGGTTTTCTTGGTTCATAGCAGACGTGGAGAGGGTAGACATGGGGGAGAAGCATAGAGTGGTAGACATGGGGAGAAGGAGGGAAGGATAGAGTGGTAGACATGGGGAGAAGGGGGAAAGGATAGAGTGGTAAAGATGGGGAGAAGGGGGAAAGGATAGAGTGGTAGAGATGGGGAGAAGGGGAAAAGGATAGAGTGGTAGAGATGGGGAGAAGGAGGGAAGGATAGCGTGGTAGACATGGGGAGAAGGGGGAAAGGACAGAGTGGTAGAGATGGGGAGAAGGAGGGAAGGATAGAGTGGTAGACATGAGGGGAGAAGGAGAGGGAATGGATAGAGTGGATAGAGACATGGGGAGAAGGGGGAAAGGATAGAGTGGTAAAGATGGGGAGAAGGGGGAAAGGATAGAGTGGTAGAGATGGGGAGAAGGGGAAAAGGATAGAGTGGTAGAGATGGGGAGAAGGAGGGAAGGATAGAGTGGTAGACATGGGGAGAAGGAGGGAAGGATAGAGTGGTAGACATGGGGAGAAGGGGGAAAGGATAGAGTGGTAGAGATGGGGAGAAGGGGAAAAGGATAGTGTGGTAGTCATGGGGAGAAGGAGGAAAGGACAGAGTGGCAGGCACAGGGAGGGGGGATGGAGAGAGTGGGCAAAGAGGGAGAGTTTACATTGTGAGACAGTCGACACGGCGAGAATCTGACAGATTGGACAGGATTGTTTATGGGTCAAATACAAAGGCAGATAGACAAACAAGACGTCAGGCAGGCAGGCAGGCAGACATGCGACGGACGAAGAGAGTCAAGGAGGAAAGACATACAAATGAACAGGCAGACAGATGGATGGATAGACATATACATGGACAGACAAGCGGGCGAGCAGGCGGACGGACAGAGAGACAGATGTATAGAAGGAGACAGACAGACAGAAAGACAGACAGACACACAAACAAAGAGACAGAAAGGCAGAAGTAGCAAGTGAGATTGTTACATACAGTGGCGATGATTATCAAATACGAAAAGCAGTAATTAATACAGACTGTCAGAATGACAGAATAAAGACAGTGTCTATTAAATTAACGACAATCTTGTTTAACGCAGGTGATCTTCTTGTCACGGCCATCAAGAAATAATTATATCAGGCCCCACACAAACCCTCCCAGACAACTGAGTGTTACTGTAACACTGAGTCGTTCGTTTGTTAACGAAAGTTGCAGGTTGTAACTTACCACTTACGTGCTAATTATTGTGTGCACGCGGGGAAGCACGCAGAGGCTGGGTCCTTCCGTGAAAGAAAGAAATAAAGACAGAGGAGGAGGAGGAGGAGGAGGAGCAGGAGGAGGTGGAGAAGAAGAAGAAGAAGAAGAAGAAGAAGAAGAAGAAGAAGAAGAAGAAGAAGGAGGAGGAGGAGGAGGAGGAGGAAGAAGAAGAAGAAGAAGAAGAAGAAGAAGAAGAAGAAGAAGAAAAAGAAAAAGAAAAAAGAAACAGAGGAAAAGAAAAAAGAAAAGAAAAAAAGAAGAAAAAAAGAAAAAGAAAGAAGAAGAAGAAGAAGAAAAGACGAGAAGGAGAAGGAGAAGGAGAAGGAGAAGAGAAGAAGAAGAAGAAGAAGAAAGAAGAAGAAGAAGAAGAAGAGAGAAGAAGAAGAAGAAGAAGAAGAAGAAGAATCAAGAAGAAGAGAAGAAGAAGAAGAAGAAGAAGAAGAAGAAGAAGAAGAAGAAGAAGAAGAAGAAGAAGAAGAAGAAGAAAGAAGAAGAAGAAGAAGAAGAAGAAGAAGAAGAAGAAGAAAGAAGAAGAAGAAGAAGAAGAAGAAGAAGAAGAAGAAGAAGAAAGAAGAAGAAGAAGAAGAAGAAGAAGAAGGTGAGAAGGAAGTCTCTGCGGAAGAATAAGAAAGAAGAAGAAGAAGAAGAAAAGAAGAAGAAGAAGAAGAAGAAGAAGAAGAAGAACTCGCCTTCTTTCGTCTCACAGAAGAAGAAAAGAAGAAGAAGAAGAAGAAGAGAATATGAGAAGAAGAAGAAGAAGAAGAAGAAGAAGAAGAAGAAGAAGAAGAAGAACTCTAAGAAGAAGAAGAAGAACTTCCGCCGTCCGTCTAAGAAGAAGACTCCCCCTCCGCAAGAAAGAAGAAGAAGTAGAAGAAGAAGAAGAAGAGGAAGAAGAAAGTTTATAATTCAACAGCTATAAAATCACCAATCACGCCTCGTTATCATGTCGATCCTAAAAAAATCAAGGCAGACAAAGGGTCAGACAAACAGAAAATATAAACAATACTCTAGCTCAATTTAGCGCAACTCTCTCAGCAAGTCCATTTCCTTCTAAAACGGTCCATGCACTTTTCAATTACACTGACATTCTGTTTTCTTGCTCGCCCATACCCGCAGGGCTTCAAACTAAATTTCTTTTTTGATCGATGAAGAACTGACAAGGGAGATTAAAATGGATGATCAATCCAATCAGTGCCAATAACGATGCTTGGAGAATAAAAATCACCGTGATTTTTTCCCCTGCAGGATACTGATTGCGACATTTAACTGATTGGGGCAGACAATCAGTGATAAGTTCTTGAAAATTAAATGGAGAGGATGGCCTGAGGCCTGCTGGTATTTCCGCTGTCATGATGACAAGGGGCACATAAATCTTGCTTAAACACCATGTGCAGGTGGAAGTGTTTGGAAAGAATTCGGATGTTTCCCCACAAAATTTTTTTTTTTCCGATTTCATCTGTTGTTTTTTTTTTAATTTTAATTTGTGAACGGTTAGTTCTGTACAGAATCATCTCTTTGTACATATCTCACCGAGGCAATGCATGGTAGACCTCAAAAGTGGGACTTCCAACTGGACATTGAGCCACAGATTTCATTCATGATATAAATACAAATAGACAGTTCAGGGCAATCCCAAACTTTGCGCTTCGAGCTTGCAAACTCCGGCGGAAAGTTTTAGTTGTTTGTCCACGCCTGGACTTTAGTCTTGTTCCAGAGCTTGAGTTGTTCACATTCGTTTCACAGATCTGGCTTCTCTGTACGCACACGGCTGCCGCACAGACAGATGCACTCCGATGTTCAAGGAAACGCAGCTTATTAGTTGTAGGATCTTTCTGTTGGGGAGGTTGGTTCGGGGGCGCAATAGGTCTTTGTTTTTATGGCCCAAAATGGGACCCTGGAACCTGCACGAGGATTTCTGGTATATACACATTGTGATCTTGTCGCATGTTAAGGTGTACGTGCACTGTGCTGAGATGATCTTCCTGTGATCAACAGCGGACACTGAAACATGTATGCTGATGTCATCGTGCAATGAAAGTAATCCGGTATAAGCCAAATGAAACGAAACCAGACTAACTGAGTGTTGTGCTATCTGGCTAAAGTTAACGACTCGCTCCACTTCGTACATAATCTCCAGTTGGTTTAAAAGAGGCTCAAGTTGTCGGTAATAGACTTCTTAAGTAGGTACATAATAAAGAGGTTATGCGTCTAAGCCTCAGAGGCATTATGACTTTAAAGAGAGAAAGGCAGTCATATAGCCGATACAGATGGTGTGCGTGAAGTGTTACGCATTCCTATATCTAAGGCTCCCATGTGGGTTCCGGGGCTCTACTGTGAAGATTGACACTTGAGTAAGTGGAGAAAAAGAAGTTTGCCATTGCTTAATGAACGGTCGGTTCTCAATACCACTGTTGAATCCAACGTTAGGCGGCATGCTGCTAAATCCCCCGCAGCCGGGGTTGAACCCGGTATCACGGAATTAGGAAGCGCGTTCGCAACGCTTAGGCCACATATACACTTATCTTATGAGTGAGGTGACAGAGGATATGCAATTATTCCTACAAATAATAACATACTTAGGAAAATGTCTTCTATTATATGTGTATATGTATTTTATGTATGTGTGTGTGTGTGAGCGCGCGTGCGTGCGTGGAGTATGCCCAGTGATCTATTACAACCAAATGACAATTTGCCTCGCTCTAATGCTCCCAAGCTCTACCTCCATCGCCCAAAGCTCGAGCACAAATCACATAATCACAGCACTCTGCGTCCAAGACATCCGTCACAGTTAGCGGTCAACATGTCCAACCAGTCAGAAAGGCCGGTCCGAAGAACTTCATCATCGTTTCTCGGGATAGATACCCCTAGAGCTCTAAGCTGACTCGAAAAACACTCGCAAGTGTTAAGTACAATTACGCACCCGGAGTATGCAAGGGTCAGTTACATGCCCGAACATAGGTACGGTCAATAACACAGCCGGACTGTGGCGAGAGCATATACCAACATTACAAATAGCTGTTGGTCATCTCAATGAAACGTTGCTACAGCTTTGAATTACGAGTGGGTTAGTTGCGTATCCTTTACAGGACGTTGTAGAACCAATGCCAACAGCCCCTGGCTGTTGTGTAGTTTGCCATTTCTTTCTGAGCGAATTACGACTGACTACGGTAAAATTGTCGGTGTCTGTGGTTTAGGCGTTACGAACGCGTTTCGCAATGCCGGGTTCGACCCAGCTGTAGAGGAGTTGTTTGGCGTTGGTTTCGACAGTAACACCTAGAGTTGACCGTTTAGGCAGCAGTGGCAAACTACTGAATGTAAAACTTAGCTAGGAAAAAAAAACCACAACAGCCACAATTGCTGGGGCTGGTTCTGCAAAGTCCTGTAAAAGATAGGCAACTAACCGGGTAACAAGCGAGTTGAGATCAAAGAACTGACATAATACAAACAAGGACTGGAGAGCTAACCTAGAAGAAAGGATAGGATGCATTCAGATACAACAGAAAGTTTCTACAAGTGGTATTTCGGTCTCTGCCATGCATCTCTCATGGAACATGGCATAGACTCCAAGTTGTCCCGACATTTGTCGCAGCTCGCCCAATGTTTTTAGCCATTCTTTTTCGATGCATTCTCTAATCCCCTTCTCCGTGTGCGCGTGCGTGTGTGTATGTGTGTGTTTGTCTGCCTTTATTTTGATTATATTATCCTTTGGGTTCCACTGCCAGTTTTACTGTTCTTAGGTTTCCTCAAAGTGCATCCTATCCAACGTCAGCGTCTTTTCCTCACCTCTTGGTTCACGTGAATCTTCATTTTTCTCCCACAGCCGCACTTGAGTGATTCTATCTTACCATATGATTCTATCATACCATATGATTATATCATACCATATGATTATATCATACCATTTGATCCTATATATCATGTACAGGAACTAGTTTATGGAAGATTTTAAGTTTTTTAGTATCTGTTATAGCTGTTCTCCGTGTTTCCGATTCATATACATGAGTACTGATTTGACACCCGAGTAATACGTATTCAAACCTCTGTGCATCCTTGTACATCTCGGTTCTTCGTGTTCTACCTCTGTGCCTATCTCGGTTCTTTGTGTTTTACTTCTGTGCATCTGTGCCTATCTCGGTTCTTTGTGTTTTACCTCTGTGCCTATCTCGGTTCATTGTGTTTTACTTCTGTGCATCTGTGCCTATCTCGGTTCTTTGTGTTTTACTTCTGTGCATCTGTGCCTATCTCGGTTCTTCGTGTTCTACCTCTGTGCATCTGTGCCTATCTCGGTTCTTTGTGTTTTACCTCTGTGCATCTTTGCACATCTCAGTTCTTTGTGTTTTATCTCTGTGCATCTTTGCACATCTCAGTTCTTTGTGTTCTACCTCTGTGCATCTTTGCACATCTCAGTTCTTTGTGTTTTACCTCTGTGCATCTTTGCATATCTCTGTTCTTTTGTGTTCTACCTCTGTGCATATGTGCATATCTCGGTTTTTGTGTGTGTTCTACTTCTGTGCATCTTTGCATATATCAGTTCTTTGTGTTCTACCTCTGTGCATCTTTGCATATCTCGGTTGTCTGTGTTCTACCTCTGTGTATCTTTGCATATCTCAATTCTTTGTGTTCTACCTCTGTGCCTATCTCGGTTCTTTGTGTTTTACCTCTGTGCATATCTCGGTTCTTTGTGTTTTACCTCTGTGCATCTGTGCCTATCTCGGTTCTTTGTGTTTTACCTCTGTGCATCTGGGCATATCTCGGTTCTTCGTGTTCTACCTCTGTGCATCTGTGCATATCTCGGTTCTTCGTGTTTTACCTCTGTGCATCTGTGCATATCTCGGTTCTTCGTGTTCTACCTCTGTGCCTATCTCGGTTCTTTGTGTTTTACCTCTGTGCATCTTTGCACATCTCAGTTCTTTGTGTTTTACCTCTGTGCATCTTTGCATATCTCTGTTCTTTTGTGTTCTACCTCTGTGCATATGTGCATTTCTCGGTTTTTTTTTGTGTGTTCTACTTCTGTGCATCTTTGCATATCTCTGTTCTTTTGTGTTCTACCTCTGTGCATATGTGCATATCTCGGTTCTTGTGTGTGTTCTACTTCTGTGCATCTTTGCATATATCAGTTCTTTGTGTTCTACCTCTGTGCATCTTTGCATATCTCGGTTGTCTGTGTTCTACCTCTGTGTATCTTTGCATATCTCAATTCTTTGTGTTCTACCTCTGTGCCTATCTCGGTTCTTTGTGTTTTACCTCTGTGCATATCTCGGTTCTTTGTGTTTTACCTCTGTGCATCTGTGCCTATCTCGGTTCTTTGTGTTTTACCTCTGTGCATCTGTGCATATCTCGGTTCTTCGTGTTCTACCTCTGTGCATCTGTGCATATCTCGGTTCTTCGTGTTTTACCTCTGTGCATCTGTGCATATCTCGGTTCTTCGTGTTCTACCTCGTGTGCCTATCTCGTTTCGTTTTGTGTTTACCTCTGTGCATCTTTGCACATCTCAGTTCTTTGTGTTTTACCTCTGTGCATCTTTGCATATCTCTGTTCTTTTGTGTTCTACCTCTGTGCATATGTGCATTTCTCGGTTTTTTTTGTGTGTTCTACTTCTGTGCATCTTTGCATATATCAGTTCTTTGTGTTCTACCTCTGTGCATCTTTGCATATCTCGGTTGTCTGTGTTCTACTTCTGTGCAGTTTTGCATATCTCGGTTCTCTGTGTTCTACCTCTGTGTATCTTTGCATATCTCGGTTCTTTGAGTTCTACCTCTGTGAATATTTGCATATCTCAGTTCTTTGTGTTCTACCTCTGTGCATTTTTGCATATCTCGGTTCTATGCGTTCTATCTCTGTGCATCTTTGCATATCTCGGTTCTTTGAGTTCTACCTCTGTGAATATTTGCATATCTCAGTTCTTTGTGTTCTACCTCTGTGCATCTTTGCATATCTCGGTTCTTTGAGTTCTACCTCTGTGAATATTTGCATATCTCAGTTCTTTCTGTTCTATTTCTGTGCATCTTTGCATATATCGGTTCTTTGTGTTCTCCATTAATTTTCAACATTCGCAGGTGTGAGTAGGAGCCTTGTCAACTTTATATGGGGAAGGGAACAAGAGGGGGGAGGGGATAAGAGGGGGGAGGGGACAAGAGGGGGGAGGGGACAAGGGGACAAGAGGGGTGGGAGAAGGGGACAAGAAGGGGAGAGGGGACAAGAGGGGGGAGGGGACAAGAGGGGGGGGGGAGTGGACAAGAGGGGGTGTATCTTCGTGGGAAAGTGGTTTCAGCCGACAGATGGTAAGTCTGGTTTACAGCCAGTCGTTTGGATCACGAGCAAGCGAAACTGGTACGAATATCTCCGGGGATCGTCGCTGGAATTAGGCAATTCGTGCTTTCTGCACAAAGAGACCGAACTATATGTGATAAAGCTAAACGCATTGAAGTCTCTCTTTTCTACTCTAATCCTTCAACCTCGGGATTAATTATAGTGATTACATTCCTCGATGTCATCGTCCCAAACCGTAATGCATCGTGTCTGTATGTCTGTGACTGCTTCTTACGCTGTTTTTTTTTTTTCCTAATCGTCCTGATGTTCTCTGAAAACACCCCACTCATCTCCCCCACCCTCCACCCAGGCAAATAAAAACAGAACCTGGCTTCCTCTTTCTTACAACTGCGTCAAATCCGCTACTTCCATTAGCCGTTTATTAATCCGGTGGAGAAAGGATTATGTAAGCTGTTTATGGGGCGGCAAACAATTGTAGCGTGACTTGCTCTATTCGTTAATACGAGCGCAGCATTAGGATTATTTTTCTTCCTCTGGCATGTCATCGGCAAAATAGAGCATAGTCCTGTCAACGGACTCAGTCCAAGTACATCCTAGACTGGTTTCTGCTTGGCCCAGTTTTGCGGCTTTCTACCGGATATGGTTTCAAGCCAGTCACAACAATTCTGAGACAAAGAAAATGTAGCTATACTGGAGACACTCCGAAAAGACGCCAGCAGAGAATAACTTAAGAGGCAAGTGAATGGGAAACAAAACGACTGAGGAAACGAGGATGTCCCAAGCACATGACTCAGTTTTATTCCTTTAGGCACACAGTGCTAGATCTCTATTTTACAGACCACGGCTTTAGTTGCCGGCCGCCTTTACTTCCTAGATCTACATGATGCCCATTTAAGACTGGGTCGATCTGAGAAGACAATGCCGACTCTGTTCGGATTTGAATCCCTGACTTTTTATGAGCAGGTGAGAGTCTAACCTCTACACCACGACGGCTTAAGATGGCCAGGACAAATCTGAAGACAAACGTCGATGAGAGAGAGACTCAAAGCTGCTGGGCTGGTCTCTATCCGTGGCATCCAAAGGACGGCATGCGAAAGAACTTAACAGGAGGAAGAATGTGTGAAATGCAAAAGTACGATGATGATGATGATGATGATGATGATGATGATGATGATGATGATGAGATGATGATGATGATGATGATGATGATGATGATGACTAAGATGATGACCTTACAACTTCACATCAGTTTTCCGACATCTTCCATCCATGTAGCTGTCAGCTTCATGTCGCCTTCCTGTCAACCTGTCAGGTCTCTATCAGCTTTCTGTTCTTGCTGTCTACAACCTTTATGTCGCCTTCCTGTCAACCTGTCAGGTCTCTATCAGCTTTCTGTTCTTGCTGTCTACAACCTTCATGTCGCCTTCCTGTCAACTTATCAGGTCTCTATCAGCTTTCTGTTCTTGCTGTCTACAACCTTTATGTCGCCTTCCTGTCAACTTGTCAGGTCTCCATTAGCTTTCTGTTCTTGCTGTCTACAACCTTTCCTGTCGCCTCCCCTTCATCTTTCCGTCACATTTCTGTCATTTTCCCGCTCTCTGACATCTCCATCTAAACTTCTCGTCACATTTTTGTCGCCTTCCCATCACATTTCTATCGTTTTCCCGCCGTCTGTATGTCATCTTCTGTCATCTCCGTGTCAGTTTCTCATCATATATCTGTGATGTTCCGTGTCATCATGTCATTAATCTCCGTGCTGTCATCTTCATGTCAAGGCGATGTCATCTTCCTTCACTTCAAGACATTTTTGTTTGGTTAAGCTCCTGCCATCTTCCCATCATCTTCTCCATTTCAACTCATCTTTCTGTCACTTTCCCCCTTTTTTTTTTTTTCTAAGTTTTTTCCTATCAACTTTAAGTCATCTTTACATAAACTTCCTTAAATCAAAGGCATCTTTCAGTCAACTTCTTGTATATAAAGGCATCTTCTGGTCAACTTGGTGTCATCTGTATGTCAACTTCCTCCATTTTAAGTCACCTTTCTGTCAACCATTTACTTCAAGCCACATTTATGCCATTTTCCTGTCATTCCTATACCATCTGCCTTCATTTGAAGTCAATGACAAGGTCACCTTTATATCATTTTTCGTCGTTTACCCACCACAATCCGGCCAATGTTTTCCACACTCTCGTGCATTATCCATGTCACATTTACCTTCTCGTCCATTTAACTAAAAAATCTCCACGCTCGACCTCCTTTGCCAAACACAGCAGGTAAAATGAGCCCTTACCACGCCTTTATGCCTACTGAGCATCCTGGCTAGACCTGTTTTAATGACACATCGGCAATGGAGGCTGATGCTGACAGCATCCCGCCGGCAGCCTTTACTTCCCATGTGGTAACTATTTAGGGCTGGATGGAAGTAGGAGCGAAAGTCAGGACTTTAACCTACAATTTTCCGATCCGCAAGCGAGAGGCTAGCCTCTAAGCCGCGGTGGCTTCCCATAGCAGCAAGCCAAACATCCACGTCACAACATAGCCTCTAACCAACAACTCCTAAAACATACATCTGTAGATCTTCGTCTTCTGCGAGTGTCGATCAATATCAAAATAATTTGAATACGCTGATGTTGTCAGGGGATTCCTGGCGTATGCTGCATTCCCATATGACCTAAGCCAGCTATACGATCGATCTGGTTTCTTAATAACCCTTTCTGTTTGTGAATTATTTTCAAATGCCACTGCTAATGCGTTGGAACCAGCAACACTCATGACCAGCCAAGTTCTCTAGCCCCGGCAGACTTCTCTGTAATTAACATTTGTTTTGTATAGAGCCCGCCGCCAAAAAACAAACAAAAAACGTTCATAATTAACGATACTGGGTGTAACAATGAAGGCCATGAGAATCCAAAGAACATGATAAAACCACAAACAGATAAGATCAACAAATACAAAGAAAGCACGGATTGAGAAATAATTAACACGGCTAATGCTCAAGATGGGATCTGTAGATTACGTTTGTTTTTCCAGGCTTTTTGGAGATGGCCAATGGCAGACTTGTTAATGACAAAATCGATATCTGTAACTTTTACCGCGAGACACTAACTGTCAGCTAAAGGCAGAAGAGTGTTTCAGAACTGTTTTGAAAGGTAGCTTTTCTCAAGAACAGTCAATTTGAAATCTAAGTGTGGAAAGATCAACATTCTGTACAGTGGGACTACTGTCCTTTAATTGTCCACCATCTTTAGCATGTGGTCAGCGGACTGACAGTAGTCAGCGGACTGACAGTGGTCAGCGGACTGACAGCAGTCAGCGGACTGACAGCAGTCAGCGTGACAGCATTCAGCAGAAATGGCCTGGCTGTTTGACAAAGATGCTCGCCCAATCCTACAGCGGCTTCTTCTTCTTCGTCTTTTTTGCGTTCACCAGCTGTAAACTCTAGTGGAAATTTCTGGTTGTTCATCCACTTTTGGACTGCAGTCCTGTTCCAGAACCTGAGTGTTGCGAGTGCATCCGTTTCACAGATTTGACTCATTTGTATGTAGACTGCTGGTGCCTTGCCATCACGAAAATGCACTCCGACTTCGAAAGACACTTCCAATTATTCGACTCTTATGGACATGCTTTAGGGTAGGCAGTGGGTCTATTCTTGTTTTCCCTATAATAAAGCCCCGGAACCCACATGAGATTCAACGTCTACAGTAGAGGCAAAACAGTAAAACATATTGCAATGCTTTGTATCTCAGAAACAAAGCCTGGTTTTCTAGCCTCTAATTAGCAACATATGTGAGACTACTTACAAGACTGAATTTACAACATTGGATTTAAATATTATAATTATATCTGCATTTTATTTCCTGTCTTAGCCATGGATGGCCTTGGTTCCTAGGTCGACCAACTCTAATATGGGATTCGGGCAATGTCATAGGAAATAAAGGCGATCATATCAACTACCCACAGACGACTGGTCTATAACAATATAGATCTAGCCTTTATGCCTTCTATATCTGAAGGCACAGGAAAAAGGTCCTTTTAATCCACTTAGCCATCAGCCAGTGCTGCAAATACTCAAATTGTGTCTGTCCCTGATGTGAAAAAAAGGTTGATGAACACTGCTCTGTATGATCATCTTTGATTCGTATGTTTTATATTCTGAACTGATCAGACAAACACAATGACAATATCTAGCTACAAACTCAAGCAATACGGTGGATTAGAAGAAGAGGCATGACAATAGCCAATGGCAGCCTGTGTGCACTGGAACGCAAATTACTCCTCCCACGTCGCTTACCGGCAGAAATGGTTTATGATGATGACGACGACAACTATGATGGTGATGATGATGATGATGGAAAAGTACTGGAAGTCATGATCGTGGGATAATGACTAAAGGACATTCACACAAGTAGCAAACCTAGGAGATGCAGAATTGAGCTGGGGTGGGAAAAAAACAAAAACATGACAGGTTCTGAAAACTACTAAGGACGAGGAAACATTCGCAAAATGGTTCTTCCTCTGAAAGTTCATGCCGTGTGGCGTTGGCTTAAAGCTAGCTGCTTATCCTTCACAGGATGCTGCAGAACCAACCCAACATTTCGTGACTGTTGCTGTTTTTCTAGACACGTTTTACGTTTAGAAAATTGCTAGTGCCACTGAACTGACAGCTCACGGTACCACTGTCGCAACAAACGCAAAAAGTCCGCAGCTGGAACCAAGCTCAGTACCCCGGCATTATGGAGCTCGTTCGCAACGCCTAAGCCACAGACGGCAACAATGTAGATTGTCTCTTCCTGATGTGGGCAATCAGTTCTTTCCGTAAGTAAGTTACTATCAAGACATCGTTAGTACTCTTTTTTAAAATCTGTTTAGTGTATTTTCATCTTCTTCTTCTTCTTCTTCTCTTCCACCTTGTACCTCATCGAAGTGTCGGGGGAAGATGTAATGTTCGTTGATGAGCTCTGTCAAGTCAAGAGCACTATTAAGACTGATGTTCATTTCTGTAAGGCTGTTCTTAATGCCATCACTCCATATTTTCCGAGGTCTTCCACTCGCTCTATACCCGTTGTAACGTTTTAGTGTGGCTCGCTGTGGCGGATAGTACCAGGGCATTCTTGTTAGGTGTCCAAACCACTTCATTTGTTGTTCTTTGATGACCTGTAAGACTGGACTTGTCTTTAAAACTACATCTGTGCAGCTTCCGTTTGCCAGTAGTCCATCAACGTCGGCGTCTGTGGCTTAGTCGTTGCACACGCGCTTCGTAATGTCGGGGTGCCGGGTTCGATCCCTGCTACAGACGGTTTGTCTTAAGATGGTTTCGACCGTGGTACCGAGAGCCGCCCGTCCAGCAAGAAATGGCAAACTACTGGACGTAAATTTGCCTAGAAAAACCACAACAGCTAGAAAGTGGTGGGGTTGGTTCTGCAACGTCAGGTAAAGGATACACAACTATATTAAAACAGTCTACTTACTGTCCACGATTGACTTGTGTATGTGAGGATAGGAAAGGCCACAGGTAGTGAGCATACTTTGGATCTTTTCTCCAGGCTATACCGACGTGGTGGGTAATGAACAGGCAGACAGATTGGCTAAATCTGCACCACTAGGTAGTGAACTGATACATGACAAGGCAGATGTGGTCTGGGCCCTTCAGGAACAAGCAACGGAATCAGTGAAAAAAGAAGATTATTATGGCCTAGAGAGAATGAGGCACCTGAGTGCAACTAGAGGGTCTGGCCAGCTCACTACACTCCGAGGAAAGGCAAGTCGGACATATAACCAGATTGTGACCGGTACCATCAGTATTGGAACTCTGCGCTGGCTGCTGAAGATGATGACGGAGCACGCATGGGATGGCTGGAGGTGCTGTGATGTCAATTCTTGACCCAACCCAACTCAACCAACTCAATTCAAGGATTTAATTGATACAGCAAAATAATAAAGAAGCCCAAATTCTCATAGCTTGGACAGCTTCCGCGCACAAAAAGGCTGACAGATCACGTCGACTTTTCTAGAAGATGCTATCACCGAAAGATATTAGCTCAAATAATACAAGTTGCCTATTTAATGGGTATAGTTTTATGTCATAGTTTTATAACTCAGTCTAGTGCTTCTGTCTGTTCCGCAGTTCAAATTTAGAATTATTAGCCTAGTCGCAAGCCAAATATTCCAACAACAACAAAATCATTATAAACATAACACCCAGATGCATCCGTAATATGATATTTTTTACCGGATAATACAAGATTATAATCCCCCGCTATGTCTCCGGCCAGCACACTGGCCCATTGAAGCCCGTATATACACCTGGCGACATCAATTTCTGGTTACCGCTGTTTAAGTTTTCACTTCAGTGCATGCTGATATTTGTTCGGCACACAAAGGTTATGTTTCTGTGTTCTAGTATTACACAGAATGAAAGGCTTTTTAGTGAAATCAATTGCACTCACTAAGTGTGGGGTTCCAAAGCCCCGTTGTTGGGTAAAACAAGAATATACATACTGACTGCGATTAAAACATATCACTATAGTCGACTAGTTGGGGCATCCATTGAAATCGGAGTGCATCTGCCTGAGAGGCAAAGAGCCAATAATCTGCATACAAGTAAGTCAGATCTGTAAAACGGATGTACAGGCACCACTTAGGTTCCTGGAACGTGACTAAAATACACAGGTGGACGAACAACCAGAACCTTCCGCCGGAATTTACAACTGGTGAACGCGAAGAAAAAGAAAACAAGGACCAGATTAGATAGTCATTTTACACCAGCCTGGCGACCAGTAACAATTGCTCGGGGGACCAGTTGTGGCCCGCTGGCCCAGTTTGTCCACTCCTGATCTAGCAAACAATATGGTGTTTAACGTGAACAGCAGCAGTATGAACCCTGTTTATGTTTATAACGTATCGTTCTATGGCAGGATGCCCCGTTTAACGCGAATAGATGCAGTAAACAAGTCGGTTTTTAATGCGAACAGCTGCATGAACTATATTACTGTTTATGTAGATAGCTTTCTATATCGTTCTACACAGCACGATATCCCCTTCAACCTGACCAGAGCAACCATATGGTTTTTAACGTGACCAGTCACAGCAACCCATATGGTATTTGACGTGACCACTTGGAGCAAACCATATGGATTTTAACGTGACCAGTTACAGCAACCCATATGGTATTTAACGTGACCTGTTGCAGCAAACCATATGGTGTTTAACGTGACCAGTTACAGCAACCCATATGGTATTTAACGTGACCTGTTGCAGCAAACCATATGGTGTTTAACGTGACCAGTTGCGCAAACCAGATGATGGTTAAGGTGACCTGTTGCAGCAAACCGTACGGGTTTAACGTGTGATCAGTTGCCGCAAACCATATGGCGTTTAACGTGACCAGTTGCGACAAACCATATGGTGTTTAACGTGACCAGATGCCGCAAACCATATGGTGTTTAACGTGAACATAAGTAAGAAGCAGTGTCCCACTCAATGCGACTAAAAACTGAAGTCATCGCCAAGATAGCAACACATTAGCTTTGTTGCACAAGAACAAGATTTGATCAGACAATTGTTGGACATTCAGGATGCAATGCAATTTCCTTAATAGAATTCATTCTTGAATAATTGAAACGCTGACATGCCATAGAAAAAAAAAATATTTGCATTCGCTGAAAAGAATAACAGCAAATAAAATGCAGGAAGTGTGGAAACACGATCTGCTTCATTGTGCACAAAAATAATTTTTCTGTTTAAAAAAAAAAAATAAAGTTTAATGAACGATGACTTATTTTTGTTTTATACAAAAAAGTCAAATAAATGTCATGGAGTTGAACAGTTCACCACCTAAGAACTATCTCGTGACCTTATGATTTTAGACCAACCAAGAGCACTTTGTTGAGCTCATCTGCCGACTCTGCCTTTACTTAAGGACGCCGGGGGAGTCGATGTCCGGCTCTGACCAAAGGTATGGATCAGGAAGTCCAGCGAGTCGATGTCCGGCTCTGACCAAAAGTATGGAAAAGGAAGTCCAGCGAGTCGATGTCCGGCTCTGGTCAAAGGTATGGATAAGGAAGTCCAGCGAGTCGATGTCCGGCTCTGACCAAAGGTATGGAAAAGGAAGTCCAGCAAGTCGATGTCAGGCTGACTAAAGGTATGGAAAAGGTAGTCCGGTGAGTCGATGTCCGGCTCTGACCAAAGGTATGGATAAGGAAGTTCAGCGAGTCGATCTCCGGCTCTGGTCAAAGGTATGGATAAGGAAGTCCGGCGAATCCAGGCAGGCTTTGGTCAAAGGTATAGATAAGTAAGTCTGGCTAGTCGATGTCAGGCTCTGGCGAAAGATATGGAAAAGGAAGTCCAGCAAGTCGATGTCAGGCTCTGGTCAAAGGTATGGATAAGGAAGTCCAGCGAGTCGATGTCAGGCTCTGGTCAAAGGTATGGATAAGAAGGTCCAGCGAGTCGATGTCGGGCTCTGGTCAAAGGTATGGATAAGGAAGTCCGGCGAGTTCAGACAGGCTCTGGTCAAAGGTACGGATAAGTAAGTCCGGCGAGTCGATGTCAGGCTCTGGCGAAAGATATGGATAAGGAAGTCCAACGAGTCGATGGCAGACTCTGGCCAAAGGTACGGATAAGGAAGTCCGCCGAGTCGATGCAGCCTCTGTACGCAAGCAGTGAATTCCATGACTGCGAAATTCCGCATACACGTGTGCAGCACCACATACACGTGTGCAGCACCTCATACACGTGTGCAGCACCTCATACACGTGTGCAGCACCTCATACACGTGTGCAGCACCACATACACGTGTGCAGCATCTCATACACGTGTGCAGCATCTCATACACGTGTGCAGCACCACATACACGTGTGCAGCACCTCATACACGTGTGCAGCACCACATACACGTGTGCAGCACCACATACACGTGTGCAGCACCACATACACGTGTGCAGCACCTCATACACGTGTGCAGCACCTCATACACGTGTGCAGCACCACATACACGTGTGCAGTACCACATACACGTGTGCAGCACCTCATACACGTGTGCAGCACCACATACACGTGTGCAGCACCACATACACGTGTGCAGCACCACATACACGTGTGCAGCACCACATACACGTGTGCAGCACCACATACACGTGTGCAGCACCTCATACACGTGTGCAGCACCACATACACGTGTGCAGCACCTCATACACGTGTGCAGTACCACATACACGTGTGCAGCACCACATACACGTGTGCAGCACCACATACACGTGTGCAGCACCTCATACACGTGTGCAGCACCACATACACGTGTGCAGCACCACATACACGTGTGCAGCACCACATACACGTGTGCAGCACCACATACACGTGTGCAGCACCACATACACGTGTGCAGCACCACATACACGTGTGCAGCACCACATACACGTGTGCAGCACCACATACACGGTGCAGCACACATACACGTGTGCAGCCACCACATACACGTGTGCAGCACCACATACACGTGTGCAGCACCACATACACGTGTGCAGCACCACATACACGTGTGCAGCACCACATACACGTGTGCAGCACCACATACACGTGTGCAGCACCACATACACGTGTGCAGCACCTCATACACGTGTGCAGCACCACATACACGTGTGCAGCACCACATACACGTGTGCAGCACCACATACACGTGTGCAGCACCACATACACGTGTGCAGCACCACATACACGTGTGCAGCACCACATACACGTGTGCAGCACCACATACACACGTGTGCAGCACCACATACACGTGTGCAGCACCACATACACGTGTGCAGCACCACATACACGTGTGCAGCACCACATACACGTGTGCAGCACCACATACACGTGTGCAGCACCACATACACGTGGTGCAGCACCACATACACGTGTGCAGCACCACATACACGTGTGCAGTACCTCATACACGTGTGCAGCACCACATACACGTGTGCAGCACCACATACACGTGTGCAGCACCACATACACGTGTGCAGCACCACATACACGTGTGCAGCACCACATACACGTGTGCAGCACCACATACACGTGTGCAGCACCACATACACGTGTGCAGCACCACATACACGTGTGCAGCACCACATACAGGTGTGCAGCACCACATACACGTGTGCAGCACCACATACACGTGTGCAGCACCACATACACGTGTGCAGCACCACATACACGTGTGCAGCACCACATACACATGTGCAGCACCTCATACACATGTGCAGCACCTCATACACGTGTGCAGCACCACATACACATGTGCAGCACCACATACACATGTGCAGCACCACATACACGTGTGCAGCACCTCATACACATGTGCAGCACCACATACACGTGTGCAGCACCACATACACGTGTGCAGCACCTCATACACGTGTGCAGCACCTCATACACGTGTGCAGCACCTCATACACGTGTGCAGCACCTCATACACGTGTGCAGCACCACATACACGTGTGCAGCACCTCATACACGTGTGCAGCACCTCCATACACGTGTGCAGGCACCTCATACACGTGTGCAGCACCCTCATACACGTGTGCAGCACCTCATACACGTGTGCAGCACCACATACACGTGTGCAGCACCACATACACGTGTGCAGCACCACATACACGTGTGCAGCACCACATACACGTGTGCAGCACCACATACACGTGTGCAGCACCACATACACGTGTGCAGCACCACATACACGTGTGCAGCACCACATACACGTGTGCAGCACCACATACACGTGTGCAGCACCACATACACGTGTGCAGCACCACATACACGTGTGCAGCACCACATACACGTGTGCAGCACCTCATACACGTGTGCAGCACCACATACACGTGTGCAGCACCACATACACGTGTGCAGCACCACATACACGTGTGCAGCACCACATACACGTGTGCAGCACCACATACACGTGTGCAGCACCACATACACGTGTGCAGTACCACATACACGTGTGCAGTACCACATACACGTGTGCAGTACCACATACACGTGTGCAGCACCTCATACACGTGTGCAGCATCTCATACACGTGTGCAGCATCTCATACACGTGTGCAGCATCTCATACACGTGTGCAGCATCTCATACACGTGTGCAGCATCTCATACACGTGTGCAGCATCTCATACACGTGTGCAGCATCTCATACACGTGTGCAGCATCTCATACACGTGTGCAGCATCTCATACACGTGTGCAGCAGGTAGATCCTATAGGTAGTTCCTATTAACGGCAGCTTGACCATGTTCTTAGTGCCTTTGTATCCATGGCAAGGCGCAAACGCCGTATGGAGGTGACAGCTTTAATTCCCAGCACGGTAACTAAAGCTTTCGATTTTTATGTGGTCTAGTGTGTTCTTCTATCTTTCCACTTCTTTCTATAAGCGCCGATCAATACACTTCATGTTACCTGATTAATTCTCTAAGGCGCGTGTCATGAGCTTCCCACAGCAGGGATGACCAAAGGATATCATAAAACCGGCAGGCGGTCGAAAGAATATTTGTTCAGGTGAATTGGCTGTGGAAAGAATATTTGTTCAGGTGAATTGGCTGTCGAAAGAATATTTGTTCAGGTGAATTGGCTGTCGAAAGAATATTTGTTCAGGTGAATTGGCTACACATTCATGACATTAGGGAAGAGTCGTCCTATCCATATTCAGTCTGAAAGACAGCCACTGACAAGACACATATTGAACCTGGCCTGCAGGATTGTCTTGTTTAACTTTATCAAACTGTTAGCTAGCACCCATGGAAAAGGGGAAAAACGGGGGAAGGGAAGAGGGGGTGAAGATCATTACCTAAGTTATATTTCTGGTCATTTTCCGATATAGCGAATATGTAGGTTTATGCTTTTTAGCCCTAGTTCTGTGTGTGAATGTGAACGTGTCCAATCGTATGGTGGTCAAATCGTTAGCTAGCAGGCCCGGGGTTGGGGGGTGGGAGCATTGAACTAGATAACTACCTATGCGTCGTATTTCCAGTCATAGCACAATATGGCGTAATCGCAGGCCAACTTTTTAATCGTTGTAAGTTTTTGCTTCCGATAATAATTAGCTTTTTAAACTGTCTTCATATGTTGACCTGCAATGATTTAGTTTCGTCGTCCAGCTGAGTTTATGGCACGACACTGTTAGCTACGAATTTTATTTGAAATGCTATCTGGTTGTGCCTAATTGTTGATTGTACTGCCAACAGCAGACTGTACTGCCAACAGCAGATTGTACTGCCAACAGCAGATTGTACTGCCAACAGCAGATTGTACTGCCAACAGCAGATTGTACTGCCAACAGCAGATTGTACTGCCAACAGCAGATTGAACTGCCAACAGCAGATTGTACTGCCAACAGCAGATTGTACTGCCAACAACAGATTGTACTGCCAACGACAGATTGTACTGCCAACAGCAGATTGTACTGCCAACAGCAGAATTTACTGCCAACAGCAGACTGTACTGCCAACAACAGATTCAGATGATGGTGAGTGTAGCTAAAGAACCTGTCGTGCCTTATCTTTATTTGATTAATTGTGTGTGCAACTACTGATCTGTCTCAACGGCTGCTGCCATGAAACAGGAGCTGTATTTCTAGTGTCGGACTGTTTGTGTTGTCATTTCTGACTTCTGCCTTATGTGTGACAATGCTTGCTAAGACTGCAGTATGTGGCGATAGTGTGTGCACGTAAAACACAAGTTCTGGTAGAAAACTGAAGGTCACAAGTGGACGAACAACCAGAACTTTCCGTAGGGGTTTACCACCGATGAACGACAAGAAGAAGACATCCTAATCGCGGCCCCCTTCCCCCCCCCTGTTTTTTTCTCCCCTTCCTCTCTTCCGCTCCCTTTTTTCTCCTCTCTCTCTCTCTCTCTCTCTCTCTCTCTCTCTCTCTCTCTCTCTCTCTCTCTCTCTCTCTCTCTTTCTCTCTCTCTCTCGGTCTCTCACTCTCTCCCGCTCCCTCTATCTCTCGATGTCATCCCCTATTTTCTTTATTTTACGTTCTAGAATTAACAAAGTGGTGTTCTTGTCGTATGTCCTGTGGATTACTTTTTTTTTTAAAGGTCAATTTCGTTTTCGCTGTTCATGCTTACATTAAACAAGGGAACACTATCAAAACAAACAATGAATAACATAAACATGCAATTCCAAACAACAATCGAGGAAAATCATAAAATTTAATACAATTGAACACAGGTATAAAATACCTGCTTTGTTTAGACGGGGCAAAATTTAAAAAGTACAACCACAAGTATTGCCTCCCTCCATTTTTTTTTTTTTTTACATAATCACAACCAGGGATCCACGAGAATAAACGAAACAAAACATGCCAATTTTTTAGAGGATTTAAACTGAGACCGCGGTTTATAGCGCCTGTCGGCAGACGCGAATACAGGCGATGGGCGGGAAAATTTGTGTCACAGCCGCGTGATTTATAAAAGGGTTTTAACATTAACGTCTTCTTTAAAGCAACTGGAAGACAAAATGAGCAGTAGATTTAGAGTGGGAACACTCATTCGGTATTATAGCAATGAAGTAATTTTAAAACCGCAAAACGCTTTTTGATTTTAAAATTCCATGCAATTGGATTGGATTTTTTACCCCACCAGGACATCACACAAGCGATAAACACCCGATGACACAAAGTGCCACCATGCGGATGAGGATCACCGTGGAGAGGTCCCAGAAACCGCGTTCAGACATTTGGCCATAATGATGACCTGCCTATATTGCGGCCCCTGGCAAATGCCAGAGTGGGGCTTCAAATAACAAAAAAATAACGTCCTAAGAAGGACGAAAAGTAGTAACGAATCCAAGCAATATGTTATCAGTCATATGGTGCTGAAGCTATTTTTACTATAAATCGCTAACGGGTTCTGGTTTTCATGTGTTTATCATAAGTGAAGTGTTAACTCCTCCCAAACCGTAACCAATACATGGGTTAATTAGCATCTGCCAATATGACTACAATGTTTAACAGTCATGTTGGTGACCAGGGTTATGGTGCATTTCCTTCTTTATTTAGACAATCAGTAAGAGTACATTTTCGCTGGAGTTATATATCTTTGAATATATGTTTCTATTACTTCCCTTAAAAAGATTTTTTTTTTTTTAAATATTTGTAATCTACATTTTGCTGTTTTCGCTATCATCTATTGTCTGACACAATACATTTGTCTGTCTCCGAAATTGTTAAATATTGGTGTATTACAGGAGATGCCTCGGTTGCACTAAGTGGCAATGACTAAAGATACGGCAGCGGTGGAGACAAAGATTAAAGCAGCATGGGAGAATCAAACTTACTTTCACTATTCCGGGCGAAGCCAGGCAATTAAATCTAGTATTTTATAAAGTCTCTCCCCAAGGTGTCTCCACCTTACCGTGGTGGGGGAGATGTGTTTCTCGATGACCCTGAGAGCAATGCTGGCGATTTGGAACATGGAATGTACGAACCCTTTACAGAGCTAGAGCAGCTCAAGAAGTGACCCCCGAGTTATCAAAATACAGAATGGATATAACAGCAATTCAAGAAATAAGATGGCCAGGAGAGGGATCATAGAGGAAAATGGAATGATCATAGTGTATGGAGGAAACAAACTGAACTAGGGGTAGGATTTGTTATCAAGAAAAAGTTGTGGGAAAGTATTATAGACGAAGCTCAAAAACAGGAACATATTGATTGTCTTAGAAGATTTCAATTGCACAACTAGGAAGAGAAAACACCTATAAAAAATGTAGCAGGCATGGAAAGCCTACATACTAACTCAAACGATAATGGATGGAGATTAATCAACCTCGCTGAACACGAACGAACGAATGAACGAACAAACTTTATTTTCAAAGGGTTACAAATTGGGCACGCAGGCCCGTCTGACATTCGGCCATTCGATTGTAACACCAGGACATCAACAAAACATTTATAGTTTAGAACATAATCAATGATAATGAAGAAATATGTAACAGATGGAAGGACTACTTTGTTGAATTTATAAACTGTGAAACTCTTCATATCCACAGGAAGAGATATTAACATGTGAACCAAATATTGAAGAGCCCGATTTTGAAGGAGTACTGTATGTCGTAAAACGGCTTTAAAACAATAAAGCAATTGGTGTTGATGGAATTGATGCTGAACTTTTAAGATATATGAATTAATAAAACTAGTTTGGAAGACGGAGAAACTACCCCATGAATGGAAAGTGTCTTTATTATTACCTATTTTTAAGAAAGGAGACAAGTATAAGTGTAAAAAGTATAGACGAATATCACAAGCTATAAGATACTAACGTCGGCACTGCTAAGCAGGCTAAAACCATACGTCGAAGACACATTGGGAGATTATCAAGCGGGTTTCCGACAGAACAGGTCAACAATAGATCAAATCTTACGTCAAATAGCAGAGCAAAATTTGGAAAATAGACAAGATATAAATCATGTTTTTTTTTTAAAGGCGTATGATAGTGTACATAGAAATAGTTTATGAAATGCTGTAAAGGACTTTAGAATACCAATGAAGTACCATAACCTAAGTATGGGAGACACTTGTAATATAGTTATATATAAAGGCAGAAAGTCAAGACACTTTTCATATAACATCTGGTTTAAAGCGATGTGATGCTCTGTCCCCACTTCTTTTTAACTTGCCCTGGAGCAAATAATAAGGAAATTAAAACATGAGTGTACTATAGGAGAAACTACAAGAATACTTGGATATGCCGATGACATTGATATCGTTGGAGAAAATGAACTAGAGACTGTTAAAACACTGACTGTCTTAAAAGAATCAGCTCAGAAAATCGGACTACCTATCAATCAAGATAAGACAGAATACATGATAATAACTAGACAGGGAAAGGATGTGAAGTCCGGCCACATACAAGTTGATAATATGAAAATCAAACAAACTGAAACATATCATTACTTGGGTGCAAACTTCAATTGCTTCAACATGCTGAGAAAAGAAATACAATCTAGAATACAATCTGGAAATAAAGTGTACTATGCCCTTTACTATGTTTAAATCACCATTGATCACTGACATCATGAGAGCTAATAGACTGAAATGGTTGGGGGCATATTGAAAGAATATTAGATGTTTGAGAAGTAAAAACTGTATACACGAAGGAAATGAATGGTGGTAGACCATGAGGCAGACCAAGAAGACGACGGAGAGATAGTATCCAATCAGACCTGCAAACACTTGGTGTCACTAACTGGAAAGAGAAGGCTAACCAGAGAGATGAATGCAGGCGGGTGATTTCTGCAACAATGATCCTCAAGGACTCGGAATACTAAAGAAGAAGAAGAAAAAAAAAATTGTATACAGTAAACCAATCGACACTCGGTGGATGAAATGTTGAAGGTCAAAAAAGGCGACATGCTTGCACGTTAGGTGCAGAGGCGCCAATACAACAACAAACATTAGGGCGGGGGTGAAAGGGAATCACCGCTAATCAGGGCTGCAAATGGTTGTTTTTTTTTTTTTCAACCCAGCTGAGCTGAACAAAAATCCAAGCAATACAAAAGCCAAAAGATTGAAATTTTCAAATTTTACAGCTACGGAACGAAACACTTACCCATTTTATGTGAGGATATATTTTTTTTTTAAACCAAGATCCCAAAATCTCAACCCAAGGCGTCAAATAAAAACCCAGATCTGGGGGTAAAAACCCATTGGCAGCCCTGCCGCTAATGCCTTGTGTGTGCGAGCGTGTGTATATATAAATATATAAATAAATGGAATTTGGTAATGGCAACAACAACAAAACTACTATAACAATATGACACACTGTTGAGGGACGGAACACTTATTCCTTTTACATATCTTAGGCGACCTCAGCTCTCCCCCCCCCCCCCCTCTCCTCCCACCCACCATTTTTCCACTCGTGTTTTGTTGGAGAGGGGGAGCCGCGTTCCAACGACCGCTGAAGTTCCCCAAAAAAAAAAAAAATGATTACTCTGCAAAAGTTCCGATCGTGATTGTCAAAGGATCAGCTGTAGTCATGGTTGGACGACTCAACTTATGATGAGTACCATGACATTTCATAAGACGTCAAGGCGGTCGGTGTGTGAAGCTGGGTTCATAAACTGGATGCGCCATTGGATGAAATTAGATGCTTTTTAATTAATTTATTTTTTATCAATAATACAGCAGTTTAGTTGCTGTCCACACCGGACAGTGTTGGATGTGTCCTCAAATTTCTTCTAATTGTTCTTCTTCTTTGCCTTTGTGTTCTTCTTCATCCTTCCTTTAATTTCTAGTGGAAAGCAAGCCGTCTGTAGAATAGACATGATTAAATTCTGCAGCTATTATTCCACGGGATACGATATTCGTCTAAGACAGTGATCCATAAACTGTGCGCCGCGGCGCTCCGAGGAGCCGTGACCTCTTCACAGGGGCGCCGCGAAATATTCAAAGATATACGAGTTTTGTTTTTATCTCTTACATAGGAATAGTCATACTGTTGCTTAGGTTAGGGCGCTGTGGAAAAATTTAATTGAAAAAAGGCGCCGCAACTAAGACAAGTTTCGAAAACACTAGTCTAACGTCTACCCGTCTTATATCTATTGATCCCCCGTGTGGGTTCCGGGGTCCCATTGAGGGGAAAACAAGAATAGACCCACTGTCTCCCCAAAAAGCATGTCGTAAGAGTCGACTAATTGGGGAGCTTCCTTTGAAGTCGGAGTGCATCTGCCGGAGAGGCAAGGAACCAACCGTTTGTATTCAAGAGAATAAGATCTGTAAAACTGATGCACACGCAACACTCAGGTTCTGGAGCAGGGCTTCACTTCAGTAGTGGACGAGCAACCAGAACTTTCCGCCAGAGTTTACAGCTGGTGAACGCGAAGAAGAAGAAGAAGATATCTATTGATCGCATGAATGGTTACATTATTATTAATATTATTTTCCTTCCGCTTACGATGACATTGTTGATAAAGAAACAACTACAGTATCATAACAGCAAGCCTGAACAGCTATTTACCTTCATAACAGTAGGACTAAACTAAAGTTGTTTAACAAGAACAGCATTAGATCCAAGCAGGCATGTATTAGCCATTTTCCGTGACAGTAAAACAAAAACAGCTAACATTCGAAACGAAAAGAGATTAGACAACTAAGCTATAACAACAGACAAAAACAAAAGCAAGCTTATAGTCTTACTGTATAGCTAAAACACGCTGATAATGGTTGTGTCAGACTAGGAAACGGCTTGATACAACAGTGGAGATAGCTTTATTTTCCCGCCAAATTATGGAATACATGTTTCGTGCCAAGTCTTTCCGCAAAATGTTCCCGCTGTGAGTTTTTCAAAGCAGAATCTAGCCCCAATTAGAGACACGTTCTCTTTTTTCTTCTACTACTACTACTACTACTACTACTACTACTACTACTACTACTACTACTACTACTACTACTACTACTACTACTACTGCTGCTGCTGCTGCTGCTGCTGCTGCTGCGGCGGCTGCTACTGCTGCTACTACTACTACTACTACTACTGGTTCTGCTGCTGTGCTGGTAGTACTATTACCACCACTACCCATCAATAAAGAACATGCTTTCAACAAGCTTTCCTATATCTATACATGTTGTACAGCTTAGTCTATCTTGTCCAAATTCATTAAACTGTCTCTACATTTTTTTCCTGGTTGTCACTTTATTCCTTTGACCTAGTGGGTTCCAGTGCAATAGTCAATCTGGTCGCACTGTGAACACGTTTTCTTATTGTGTGTCTTATCCTGCGATATCACCCCCCCCCCCCTTTTTTTTCCCCCACTTGTTCAGTGGCTAGAATATGTTGATTTCTCTCCCTAGTGATTATGTCATTCAGTTTAGGAAAGCTAAGCCCCGCGTGACAGAACTGAACAACCAACTGAGAATCGAACCTTCGCCGATATGTTAATGCTGAAGACATAATAAACCACATCACTGTTTGACTTCTTTGGAGAGTAAAAAACGTTTAACAAATGTAGATACTATTTTATTTTTAAGGATTAATATTTCTATTTTAGTAGCGTTCCCTTCTTTATTTATGGCATATGTTTCTTTTTTTTTTTTCATGGCTAATGAAGGAATATAGCCGCGACGTTCTTACTTTGTGATCGCCTGCCCGTAAAACTGATAGCATTTCCCAGTATTATCCTAGGCATGTTAAGTTGTACCACAGTAACAGACAGTCCAACCGTGTGTCTCGCCGGGACAGATCACTGGCAGCCACTATACGAAGCTAGGGCGAGCATAAAACGAGCACTACTATCAGAGAAAATCAAAATCGCACAAAAATAAAGTATGCGCGCCAAGGTCTCATCCTCAAGGACAATCAATCAATCAATCAATCAATCAATCAATCAATCAATCAATCAGGTGTCGCCTCCAACATGTAGGTCGGCGGCACATGGATAGCAACTAATGTTTCAGCTTTTACTGTTATGCTAGGGTGTATTTATGTCTCCCTATTGCTTCACGACATCTTCACACAAGTATCGTCGCCTACTTTGTCTCTCGTCAACTTTCACACTTCCCCTCACGAAAGCGCTTCAATACGGCAAGAAATCTACAATAATCATGCATAGGTAAGGGGACGAAATCCATGCTGCGCCAAATATCTTTAAAAAGGTGAGTTATCTCCTATGATGACATTACACAATCCAGTCCTGACTTCAGGTCACTTTGTAACAACCTGGGACCGCTTTACGGTTCAATAGGGTTTCAATAAATTATACCTGGTGGATTCTAATCCGAACAGTGACTCTTTGGGTCACAGGGTGATTAATCGCTCAGAATGCGGTTTTAGTGGGTTCAAATTCATTCATTCACTCATTAGTCTACAGTGCGCACCCGCCTACAGCGCGAAGAGGCCTACAGCGCACACTCCCTACAGCGCGCACCGGCCTACAGCGCACACTCCCTACAGCGCGCACCGGCCTACAGCGCACACTCCCTACAGAACGCACCGACCTATAGCGAGCACCAGCCTACAGCGCGCACCGGCCTACAGCGTACACGAGCCTACACCGTCACGTACCGACATCGTACATCCGCCTGCTGGTCTTAAGGTCTTCGGTTCGAATCCGCATCGTATCGTTTCTTATTTTTGTTTATTATTATTTCTAATTAGCCTTGGCTCCCAAGTCGAATCAGCCTAAACTGGGTAGGAGGTAAAGTCCTGGGAAGTCAATGTGGCGTGCGATACAGTAACCACATCATCCATTGAGTGTTGATACGCTATTTACTTCACCCAGCATACAGGCAACACTATCTCTGGTGTTAAATACACAATTGTTGGTTCTTCCCCCCCCCCCCCCCCCAATTTTTTTTTTAGTTTCTTACTTATTTTGTCTCTCCCCCCCCCCCCCCCCCCCCCCCCCCCCCCCCCCCCCCCCCACCCCCCCACCCCCCTCTTTTCCGTTAACTGTTTTCAAAGGATTGCAGTCTGTAGAATAAACATCCTAAGGATTAGATAGGTAGAAAACCCTGAAACCCGTTCACACGTATTTTCATATAGAGCAGTTAGACTGGGGCACCATAAAACAGTTACGAAGTTTTGTGTAGCCTAGTGTGTTTGGGTATTATATCTGAATTAATCTTTCAGTATCTGAGCTCAAGTGCTCAAATACTGTGACATGTGTTTTTACAAAACACTGATATTCCAAGCATTCAAATGGTTTGCTTCAACAATATTCTGACCACTGTCGGTTTTCCGCGAAAACGTGAATTATTCTTTAACATCAATCCTTTCCCAAATTTCCTACTACCATTTCACGGAAAGCAACCCCCAGACTCTTATGTTTGGTTTTCCTGCTCACGTTGTTCACGTGCATCTCATGTGAATAAGCTCACTGGTAAGCATGAGTTATATCCGCAAGAAAGAAGTGAGATTTTTGTATCTGTAAGCTCACCACCAACTGTTCGTGTACATAACATAAACATGACGTCAAAAAAAAAAAAGCAGAATGCGTCCATAGTCTGAAAAACGGACAAGCAAAAAAAAAAACTGAAATTCAAAGTGTAACAACAACAACACAAAGACGACGAGGATGATGATGAAGAAGAAGAAGAAGAAGAAGAAGAAGAAGAAGAAGAAGAAGAAGAAGAAGAAGAAGAAGAAGAAGAAGAAGAAGAAGAAGAAGAAGAAGAAGAAGAAGAAGAAGAAGAAGAAGAAGAAGAAGAAGAAGAAGAAGAAGAAGAAGAAGAAGAAGAAGAAGAAGAAGAAGAAGAAGAAGAAGAAGAAGAAGAAGAAGAAGAAGAAGAAGAAGAAGAAGAAGAAGAAGAAGAAGAAGAAGAAGAAGAAGAAGAAGAAGAAGAAGAAGAAGAAGAAGAAGAAGAAGAAGAAGAAGAAGAAGAAGAAGAAGAAGAAGAAGAAGAAGAAGAAGAAGAAGAAGAAGAAGAAGAAGAAGAAGAAGAAGAAGAAGAAGAAGAAGAAGAAGAAGAAGAAGAAAGAAGAAGAAGAAGAAGAAGAAGAAGAAGAAGAAGAAGAAGAAGAAGAAGAAGAAGAAGAAGAAGAAGAAGAAGAAGAAGAAGAAAGAAGAAGAAGAAGAAGAAGAAGAAGAAGAAGAAGAAGAAGAAGAAGAAGAAGAAGAAGAAGAAGAAGAAGAAAGAAGAAGAAGAAGAGAAGAAGAAGAAGAAGAAGAAGAAGAAGAAGAAGAAGAAGAAGAAGAAGAAGAAGAAGAAGAAGAAGAAGAAGAAGAAGAAGAAGAAGAAGAAGAAGAAGAAGAAGAAGAAGAAGAAGAAGAAGAAGAAGAAGAAGAAGAAGAAGAAGAAGAAGAAGAAGAAGAAGAAGAAGAAGAAGAAGAAGAAGAAGAAGAAGAAGAGAGTAAAAATAAGAAGAAGGATGAGTAGGGGAAGGAGAAAAAGGCGGAGGAAGACAGAAAAAGCAGAAACTTTGGTCTTTTCATGACCAGCACAAACTTTTGGTGTGAGTAACCAGCTGTGAGTTTATATCAAGGGATCTCTATTTAACTTTTTTTTAAATCAATCTGTTCTGGTCACTCTTGCATATTAACCTCGCTTCAGACTTTCCTATTTACTTAGATGTTAAATTCTGGAGGAAAGTCTTCGTTGTTGTCACTATTACTTCTAGGTTTACGTTCGCCGGACAACAAACAGACATGGCTGGGTTGGAGAGTGAAAGGGAAGGGGGAGGGGTGTGCCAGTTGTTTATGCTTGTCTTCTATTAGCATCTCATTTGTCATCATCATCTACTTCTTCAGCATGCCCTGCACTGCTGGTTCAATCCTGCAGATATCACTCGTCTCAGTAAGGCCTTCTTTTTGCAGCCGGTGATTGTAGGTTTCCTTTTATGTTATCCCTCCATCGTCTTCGTGGTCTGCCTCCTGGTCTACTTTTATTCAACTCTTACGTGTATCCAGTTCTTATCTCGGAGTCAACTCCTATTCTCCCTATACATCGAATCTCTGAAGTCAATCAGCCATGATGACCTTCTTTGTAGAGTCCATGCTCTGTGGCTTTGGTAGTCATGTCTATCCACAACCTTCTGTTTCGTTACTTTTACTCAACTCTGATAAAGATGTTACAGGTAGTGAGGCGGACCTATGGGAACAAAATGCCATGGACCGTGTTGTGTGGAAAAGGCATATCAGGAAAGGAATGAGACTGAAGGAATGAAGAAAATATTGCAGAAAGGATAAGAGATCAGCGTCTGAAAAGAAACGGATTAAACACAAATGTTGACAACAATAGTCCTGAAATCCTATGCTATCATTGTGGAAGACTTTTATTGACACGGGCCGGTCTTGCTAGTCACACTCGCCATCGCCATGGGCTTTGAGTCTCATGCCTCCTCATAGCGCAATATAAAACTATCGACTGGAAAGACGGAAATGTGCCAATGATGACGATACAGATGATCAGCCATGACGATGCCAGAACTTACTGGCGACTGAATCAGATCATAAATTTCGTTGTTGGTTCTCGCTTTCCAGTCTCGTGTGTTTGCATTTTGCATGGATCACGGATACGTCGACATACATAATAAGACTTTGCACTGATCAGGTGTACTCCAGATTTCACAGCCATTTACGAAACTGGTCTTACCAGCGGCACAAGACAGGGCATTTTATTGTATCAGAGGTAGGAATGAAGAACATAACATACACATCAACCTCTCTCAAATCGAAACAAGAAGAAACGTAAGTATTGCAAAAATAAACCATATAAACTTCTTCTTCTTCTTCTTCTTCTTCCTCCTCTTCTCCGTCTTCTGACGATCCGTCAATTCAACAGACTCTCATAATTAACCCCATTTTTTTTTTAAAGTTTCTTTTCCGTCCCAACTAGCCATGAGTGTCAGGCCACTAGGGGCATTCCTGGAGGATAGGAACGAGGCACAGCCTCTTCTGCGCCGACTGGTGAACAACTTGGACGAATCCTGTGAATATGCATAAGTTGAAACAGCTCCATCACTGGTAGGACTCTTTACCCAGTTGTTCATCGTACATATGCAGCTAGAGGCCTATTATTATAGACTAACGGATACTAGGAACAGCTGAGGTCTAGCTGCTAGAAGTTCGCATACAGATCCGAAAGTCGTGTGTTCAAATCCTCACAGAACTGGAATCTTGTCAAGCATTACCTGGCTCCCATGTCGATCTAGCCTTAAATGGGTACCATGTTAAGCCCTGGGAAGTAAAGGCGGCCAGCGTGATGCGGATCACATCACCTATCTAGAGCAGAAGGGTCTTGTCTCACATATCCGATGCCCTAACTGCGTGTAAAGGGACCTTTACTTTACTAATCGATATCTGGTGGGTGATATGGCTATGAGTTCAGCTCATGGGGAACTACTGTAATCAACCGCTTCCGAATTTAACCTCTTGAAGGGAGACTTTGTCGACAATTCACAAAAGACAACAACAGAACTCAGAAAACCCATGTAAATGAATGTATTTACACTCTGCCACCGGCTGCACATATGACGAAAATCAGTCGTTGGTTCAACATGAGCTCAGTAGGCGGTCGTGACTGATGGTGCGATAGTCTTCACACAGGCATCGCTTGCAGCAGATACGATCTAGATACGTCCACGCTCCGACAAGGACATTGTTATAGCTAGTCTGGGTGTTGACACCCTGAAAGCTAGCGTGCAAATCTGCATAGAGTCAGCTTATTGTGACATCTGCTTTATGATTTTTAAGTACATTTATCGCCAGTTTTTGGATAATTATGACATGGAGACTTAGAACCACCAATATACTAGCTTCCACTGAACAGTGTCATGTAAAAGATAGAGAATCCTTAATTCGAAAGAATAATTGAACGGGAAAAGAGTATGGGTGAGGAGAGGTTCTGGAACACATCCAACACTGAGGGGAAAACATAGGCGGACTCTTTATTGGGTTGTAACTGGTACTATTAGCGCTCTTAGCCTGCTACTGAGGAAGAAGAGGGAGCACGTATGGAAAGGTTCCAAGTGCAGGGACTCAGTTGTTCATTCGTTCATTAATTCATTCATTTCTTCATTGAATCCATATATTCATTCATATTTGCATTCATTTATTTACTCATTATTTCATTCAATCAAGTATTCATTCACTTATATTCATTCATGCATATATTCTTTCATTCATTCACTGGTATACGCATTTATTCAAATACTCATCATTCATTCATTCAACTCACTATAGTAAGCGTTGTGTCGTCTCCGCATTTGAAGCTGATCTGTGTGGATATATGTACCCAATGGTAGCTGTTGAAAACATTACACTGTGAGATTCCCAATCTCTTCCACCCTGGGCCCCATGTGCCACTGTCCCAACGCCACGTAAATTGTCTTTTTTCTAAACCGTCTGCCGTGGCAATCACGGCAAATTAAGTGAAGGATTCCCTTGCAACAACTTCGGGCGTACTGGACATTTTCGGCTAGATCAATATGCTATAGACCAATCGGCACTTGTTGAGTGATGTGGTCAGCCTTTACTTCCCAAGACCTTACCTGGCATCCATTTAAGGCTCGGTCGACCTGGGAGCTAAGGTCTTTGTTAAAACGCACGGCTTCGTCGGGGCCCAAACACACGACCTTCTAATCCGCAAGCGAACGTCTAGTCGGTACACCACGGCGACTCCATTGATCGCACCGTAGTAATCGGAAATTGTTACACGCGTTCACTCATAATTTTATCTACCAGTCTATAAAGTTCTGAATCACTGGACAGGTTCTGGTTTAGTCTATAAGAGATCCGACAGATGAACGTTCAGAAAGCAATGGCAAATTATTGAACGTAGAATTGCATAGAAAAAAAACATCAAAAGCCAAAAAATGCTAGGGTTAGTTTTGCAAAGTCCTGTAAAGGATAGGTAACTAATTCTATAGGAGATCGATTTTTGTTTGCCAGTATGAACCTGCGCCTACTAAAAATCGCAAAAGTATTGGAAACCCGGTTCAGCCCTTATAAACGACCCAGAGACTCCGCAGCGCGCACTTTCAGTTTAGTACCAACAACTTCTGTCCTAGGATCATGTCCCTAATGTCTACCAAATATCAGTTAGACAACATTCGACAATACAAACTTCATACAACTATATCAGGATATTCTACAACTTCTATCAAACATGGTTAGGAGAACTTTTTAAAATATAAATTCAATGTGCCGTCTGTAACATCCTGTACTGCTTATGTTTACTACTGTTAGGGTTGTGTAGAGTCTTGAGCCGAGGCTTTCAGGCCGCATGGCTAGTGCTGCAGCCAAGAACTCTGCAGGTTTTGATTTTCACTTCTGCCCTCGATCGAAGAAATCTCCATCGCTTAATGAAGACCGAACGCGGGTCTTTCGCATGAGAGATCAACGCTTTAACCACACGGCCGCTCCTCAGTTTGTGTACGAGATGTGGTTATACTAATGGCGTCTATCACATGTTACTCAACACATCTTTCAAGGACACCAACTCTACACACGGATATTTTAGTATATCTACAACCCTTGTCATCAGGCGGGAAAGTGTGACCTTGAAACACAGTGGTACAAAGACAGAGAGAGACAGATGGGAGAGGGTGACCATGAGACACAGTGGTACAAAGACAGAGAGAGACAGATGGGAGAGGGTGACCATGAGACACAGTGGTACAAAGACAGAGAGAGACAGATGGGAGAGGGTGACCATGAGACACAGTGCAACAAAGACAGAGAAAGGCAGATGGAAGAGAGTGACCATGAGACACAGTGGTACAAAGACAGAGAAAGACAGATGGAGAGAGTGACCATGAGACACAGTGGTACAAAGACAGAGAAAGACAGATTGGAGAGGACCATGAGACACAGTGGTACAAAGACAGAGAAAGACAGATTGGAGAGGACCATGAGACACAGTGGTACAAAGACAGAGAAAGACAGATTGGAGAGGGTGACCATGAGACACAGTGGTACAAAGACAGAGAAAGACAGATTGGAGAGGGTGACCATGAGACACAGTGGTACAAAGACAGAGAAAGACAGATTGGAGAGGGTGACCATGAGACACAGTGCTACAAAGACAGAGAGAGACAGATTGGAGAGGGTGACCATGAGACACAGTGCTACAAAGACAGAGAAAGACAGATGGAGAGAGTGACCATGAGACACAGTGAGATAAAGTAGATATTTTTATATCTAGAACCCTCTTCGTCGGCGTCTGTGGCTTAGGCGTTGGGAACGAGTTTCGTAATGCCAAGGTTCCGGTTCGATTCCAGCTACCGGCCTTGCGCCTTGCGTTGATTTCGACAGTGCTATCGAGAAGCCGACCGTCCAGTAAGCATTGGCAAACTATTCGACGTAAATTAGCCTAGAAAAGCAACAACAGTAAAAAAAAATGACGGGATTGGTTCTGCAACGTCCAGTAAAGGATACGCAACTAATTTTAACAACCGTCTTGACAAAGGACACAGACAAGGCTGGACCCAACAAAAAGCAAAACCCCCAAGAGTGATGGCGACAGTTCCGGACAGCCCTTGTCATCACCACCAAATCGATGACGCAATCGTCAGGATGATTATTTTGACAAATGGACCTCACGTTGGTGATCACTCAGACGAAATAAAAATCAGGAAGGAACCTGGGCGTGTGTCGCCTAGCAGCTGTGTGTCTCCAGTGTTCTTCAGATCCATCTGCTCTTAGATGGTCATAACTTTCTTTTTCCCACCCCGCCTTTAGTCTCGATAGACAATTCTGATGAGTTATTGCTTATGTTGTTTTTTTTGTGTGTGGTGATTCTTTTTCTTCTGCCTTTTGAAACTCCACCCCCCCCCCCCCCATTTCATGCCCCCCCCCCCCCTTCCAATAGAGCACAGGCCCTCAACCAACTCACGCCAAGTCGTTCTATCCTTCGATACTGATTGCAGCTCGCCCTATGTCCTCCGCATCTTTCTAACGCCATACCCCAGCTTCCTTTTCCATGTTTGTTTTGTAAAGGAATACGCTACATCGTAAGCTGCACGCTAAACAATGACGTCACAAGCTATCTCTACGACCAACACTAGAACAGCTCCCCCATTCAGCTTCCGTTCTTAAGTGAATTCAAAAGGCCAAAAATCGCCAAATTTGATTCAGCAGTAATTTGTAACAGGCAGAAAATGTCCCGGTCGCTGACGGATCGTGCTGAGGCGAGCTCGGGACAGGGGATGACACTGATCTAATAAGTCTTGATTAGGTGAGAAGATTTCCTTCTCCTGGGAGAGTAGAGACGCCTGGCAGAGCGGTCATCAATCATCAAATGGCGGTGAAATTACTCTAGAAACACATGTACGTCAACTGGGGACACGGTTTGTGGTCCGCGGGTTTTCTGCGTTGTTTTAATGTGAATAGCCACGATAGCTTGACTACGGGATGTGGGAATTGGGAGGCAACGGGTTCTAGTCTCTGGAACCAGGAAGGAGAGGGAGCATACTGTAAAGACTGAGCGAGACAGTGAGAGCGATAAAGGGGGACAGAGAGATAAGAGAAGCATCGAAAAAAGACAGAGGGACAGAAATATGGAGGCGACAGGGTGTGACCATAAGAGAAATAATGAAATAAAAGACAAAGAGAGACAAACAGAGAGGCGGGAAAGTGTGACTATGAAACAGTGAGATAAAAACAGAGAGGCGGGAAAGTGTGACTATGAAACAGTGAGATAAAAACAGAGAGGCGGGAAAGTGTGACTAAGAAAAAGTGAGATAAAAACAGAGAGGTGGGAAAGTGTGACTATGAAACAGTGAGATAAAAAGAGAGAGGCGGGAAAGTGTGACAATAAAACAGTGAGATAAAAACAGAGAGACACAGATGGGATAGAGTGACGAGGACAGACACAGATATATATATATATATATATCTTCTTCTTCTTCTTCTTCGCGTTCACCAGCTGTAAACTCTGGCGGAAGGTTCTGGTTGCTCGTCCACTACTGAACTGCAGTCCTGCTCCAGAACCAGAGTGTTGCGTGTGCATCAGTTTTCAAATCGCAATCTCTTGAAAACAGACTGTTGGTTCCTAGCCTCTCCGGCAGATGCACTCCGACTTCAAAGGAAGCTTCCCAATTAGTCGATTCTTACGACATGCTTTTGGGGAGGCAGTGGGTCTATTCTTGTTTTCCCCACAATGGTGCCCCGGAACCCACAAGGGGGAGAGAGAGAGAGAGAGAGAGAGAGAGAGAGAGAGAGAGAGAGAGAGAGAGAGAGAGAGAGAGAGAGAGAGAGAGAGAGAGACAGAAGTAGTCAATGATATAACTACAGAAAAAAAGTGGAAGGAAGACATAAACAGCAGGACAGATAAACAGACGACAGAAACTGAGAGAAGGTGTGAGAGACAGAAAAAAGTAAGATAGGGTTAGACACAGAAAGTAAGAGAGGGCGGGAGAGAGAGGACGTGAAAAGGGATGAGAGAGAGTACAAAAATAAATAAGAGAGGGTGGAAGAGACAGAAAGTGATAGAGCGCCTGCTAGCTTACGAAAGAGCATGCAAGAGAAAGAGACAAAGAGAGAGAGAGAGTAACACTGAGAGAGAACGAACGAAGGAAGAGAATTTATTTATTTATTAGTGAGAGAGAGATAGTGAAATACAGATAATGAGAAGATACAGACAGCGAAAGAGAGACATGAGACATTCAAAAATAGAGAAACAGTGAAAGAGAGATATTTGATACACAGGCATAGAGAAAGCGAGGGGGCAGAGAAAACCAATAATAAAGAGACAGTGAGAGAGACAGTGAGATCAGAAGACAAACATAGACGCAGTGTGATAGAGAGAAAGAGTGAAAGAGAAAATAAGATTAAAAGTCAGTGAGATATGGTGAAAGAGAAGGTGAGATAGAGAGTCAGTGAGACAGAGGGGCGTGAGATAAACAGTGCAAGAGAAGCAGTAAGACAGAGACAGTGAAAGAGAGACAGAGATAGAGAGATGGTGAGACATAGTTACAGTAAGGGAGAGTGTGAAAGTGGCAAAGAAAAGAGAGAGAGAGAGAGATAGAGATGGAGAAAAAATCAGTGAAAAAAGTGGCGCTGCTTGAGAGCCAAGGAAGCTGACGAACTGAAGGAACTTGAAAGAGAGAAGCAATGACGTCGAGAGAGGGAGAGACAGAGAGGGAGAGACAGAGAGGAGAGAGAGACAGAGAGAGAGAGAGAGAGAGAGAGAGAGAGAGAGAGAGAGAGAGTGTGTGACGTGAACAGAAGAGATGGTAAGAATAAAATAGCTTGAGAGACAAATGGTGAAAGAAGGAAAGTGAGCGGCAGCGCATGAGAAATGAAGCTGTAAAAAGATAAGAGAGAAACAACTAGGGGCAAAGACTGACAGTGTGACAGGCTAAGACAGAGAAAGAGAGAGATGAGGAGAAAGTGAGAGCAAGAGAAAGAGAGAGAGACACAGCTACTGACGAAGAGTAGCAGAGACATCTTGAGAGAGAGAGAGGGAGAGAGAGAGTAAAAGAGAGAGAGAAACAGCTAGGGACAAAGACTAACAGAGATAGCTGGAGAGAGAGAGAGAGAGAGAGAGAGAGAGAGAGAGAGAGAGAAAGAGAGAGAGAAAGAAAGGGAGAGAGAGTCAGTTTTTTAAAAAAAAAGTTGGAGAGAGTCCCAGAGAGGGAGAAACAGTTTAAAAGTGTAAAGGAAACGCAAGTGATAAAGATAAAGGAAATCTCCTTTTTGAGAGAGATAGCAGTAAGGAGAGGTAAGAGACAACGAGTAGAGCAATCTGAAGGCGAGCAAGGACCGACCGGTAGAATTTCAGTCTGACCTAGTTATTTAATTTCCAGGTTTCAAAGGCACTTACTACTGTGTGCCGTTTTCGGTCCCCAAACTTAGGGCTCTGCGTGTCATTTATTGAAATACTAATATGGGCCCTTTTCGGTCCCCAAACTTAGGGTTCTGCATGTCATTTACTGAAATATGCGCACTACTTATGTTCAGCAGTGATGATTTAGTTGTTAGGCTAGATATTCTTTCTGTTTTGCTGTTCTTGATACACATACTGGTCTGGACGTTTGTTTGTGATGTGTAGTCCAAAAATGAGTCAGTGACGTTCCACCCCCTGCAAAGCAAGCGGTTAACATCCGATGACACAAAGTGCCACTATTAGGATGAGAATCAGCCATAGCTTTAAAATTACCCCAAAATTGCGAACCATTTCGACTGACGTTCAACCCACCAAGACTGTACAACGAGCGATAAACACCCGGTGAGAAAAAGTGCTACCATTTCGACTGACGTTCAACCCACCAAGACTGTACAACGAGCGATAAACACCCGGTGAGAAAAAGTGCTACCATTTCGACTGACGTTCAACCCACCAAGACTGTACAACGAGCGATAAACACCCGTGAGAAAAAGTGCTACCATTTCCACTGACGTTCAACCCACCAAGACTGTACAACGAGCGATAAACACCTGGTGAGAAAAAGTGCTATCATTCAGAAAAGATTCACTCAAGCATAAGTCCTAGAAACTCAGCTATGTTATTTTAGGGCCCCGACAACAGTCGAGGTGAGGCTTTGAAAATATCAAATTGCACCCCATATTGGCGCAAAGTTAATTCTTAAGAAGTAATTGTATAAAAAAATGAGAGGAAAAGTATTCAATATTCTGTCTTTCCTTTAACAATATTCCAGAAAGTAATGGCAAAATACTGGACGTAAACTTGCCTATAAAAACCACACCAGTAAAAAAAAAAATGCTGGGGTTGGTTGGCTTGGATTGGCTTTTTACCCCACCAGGACATCACACAAGCGATAAACACCCGATGACACAAAGTGCCACCATGCGGATGAGGATCACCGTGGAGAGGTCCCAGAAACCGCGTTCAGACATTTGGCCATAATGATGACCTGCCTATATTGCGGCCCCTGGCAAAAGCCAGAGTGGGGCTTCAAATAACAAAAAATAACGTCCTAAGAAGGACGTACGACTGCTTATGGGGTTGGTTGGCTTGGATTGGATTTTTTACCCCACCAGGACATCACACAAGCGATAAACACCCGATGACACAAAGTGCCACCATGCGGATGAGGATCACCGTGGAGAGGTCCCAGAAACCGCGTTCAGACATTTGGCCATAATGATGACCTGCCTATATTGCGGCCCCTGGCAAAAGCCAGAGTGGGGCTTCAAATAACAAAAAATAACGTCCTAAGAAGGACGAAAAGAAGCATCATATGTGAGCGTCCTGGCCGTGATCGTATGGGGTTGGTTCTGCAAAGTGATGTAAAGAATACGCAACTAACGTAACTGTAACAATATACAGAAGAAATTCGCGCGCGCGCACAAGAGAGAGAGAGAGAGAGAGAGAGAGAGAGAGAGAGAGAGAGAGAGAGAGAGAGAGAGAGAGAGAGAGAGAGAGAGAGAGAAAATAAACAAGCCAGGGGTGAAGATTAAAAAACAAAACAGCACCATAAAACAGGGGGAACAATCGATTGGAATAATGAAACTAGATAAACAAAGCCAAGTTACTCACACTCAGTCTAATTGTCTCCCTTGCTTGACATTGCAACTAAATTCTTTCCCTTGTGACCCCGCCGGCGCCCGGAGCCAATAAAGACAGCAAATATGTACACACCAGGGTCATCAAACTAAGACGGGCTTCTGGTCGTTATTCTTAATAAATATATAAAAAAAACCGATTCCGTTTTAATGCAATTTTCTGTTTCATATTTGGGAGCGTTACTATATCCAAGGTATCAGTCTCCAGGCTAGAGGCGGATCATTCTAAGCCAGAAGATATCTCTGCTGGATCCTACCTGGCTGACAGGGTGATATGTTTCAACACGATGCGTTCCTCACCCACATAGTAGCAGCACGTTGTGTCATCGGGTGTTTATCGCTTGTGCGATGTCCTGGTGGGGTAGAAAGTCAGTCAGTCAACTGTCTGTAGTTGCCTAGGACAGAGATTCCCGAACTGTGCGTTGCGATCCCTTCACAGTGGCGCTGCGGCCTCTCAAAAGGGGCGCTGCAAAATTTTGTAAAAGCTTCATAACTAATTACTATCAAATACAGAGGTACTGAGGAAATTGGGAATGAAAAGAGAGTTGCTAGGTGAAATAAAAAAGAGGCAACTGAAATATTTTGGCCACATTGAAAGACATAACAGTATTGTAAAGATCATCCTAGAGGGAAAGGTTCAAGGTAGGCGAGCAAGAGGCAGACAGCGTTACAAGTGGGAGGATAACATCAAGAGATGGACGAACAGCAGTATGAATGAGCCAACCTATATTGTGGAGACGGCACCTGATTGATTGATTATTCATAATTAATTTACCAAGACACGAATAGTCATAGCTTAGGTTAGGGCGCCGTGGAAAACAATAAAATCAACAACAAAAAGCGCCGCGAACAAGACAAGGTTTTGGAAAACACTGGCCTAAGAGTTGTTTTCCTTTCTCTTCAAAAAAAGGGAAACACTCAGAATATATTCACAGTTAACAAAGGTGGTAAGATCAATCGGTGTTATTTTTGTTTTCTTCGCTTTCAGTGAAGACTGTAAACTTCGGTAGAAAATGCTGGTAGTTTGTCCACTACTGGACTTTGGTCTTGATTCAGAAACAAGCCAGATTTTTTTAATGATTTTGGCTCCCGGATTGAACCAGCCTAGAAAAAGTAAAGTCTCAGTGGAAGTTAACATCACATAAGACTCGTCTATAGAATTAGGAGCCCTATTGCCCTCAGGAAAGAGTATTTTTTCTCTTCTTAGCGTCTGCGACTTTACAAAAATATACCGACTGTTCTACTTCGGAGTTACTGAGATTTATGGCTTATTCTTATTCATATGCTGACTGTCGGTTCACTGCCTCTCAGGCCGAAGTGCTCCGACATCTTCGTTGGCCAGGTTTCCAAGGTTTCTGTGGTAAGTGCGTAGATATGTAGACATATCTTGATGAGCATGTAGATATGCAGATAGATCTTTATGAACATGTAGATATGCAGATAGATCTTGATGAACATGTAGATATGCAGATAGATCTTGATGAGCATGTAGATATGCAGATAGATCTTTATGAACATGTAGATATGCAGATAGATCTTTATGAACATGTAGATATGCAGATAGATCTTGATGAGCATGTAGATATGCAGACAGATCTTGATGAGCATGTAGATATGCAGACAGATCTTGATGAGCATGTAGATATGCAGACAGATCTTGATGAGCATGTAGATATGCAGACAGATCTTGATGAGCATGTAGATATGCAGACAGATCTTGATGAGCATGTAGATATGCAGACAGATCTTGATGAGCATGTAGATATGCAGACATATCTTGATGAGCACGTAGATATGCAGAAAGATCTTGATGAGCACGTAGATATGCAGACAGATCTTGATGAGCACGTAGATATGCAGACAGATCTTGATGAGCATGTAGATATGCAGATAGATCTTGATGAGCACGTAGATATGCAGATAGATCTTGATGAGTATGTAGATATGTAGACAGATCTTGATGAGCACGTAGATATGCAGATAGATCTTGATGAGCACGTAGATATGCAGACAGATCTTGATGAGCATGTAGATATGCAGATAGATCTTGATGAGTACGTAGATATGCAGATAGATCTTGATGAGTATGTAGATATATAAATAGATCTTGATGAGTATGTAGATATATAGATAGATCTTGACGAGTATGTAGATATATAGATAGATCTTGATGAGTATGTAGATATGTAGATAGATCTTGATGAGTATGTAGATATATAGATAGATCTTGATGAGTATGTAGATATGTAGATAGATCTTGATGAGTATGTAGATATATAGATAGATCTTGATGAACCGAACGAAAAGCAGATCAGCGAGCTTCAAAATATAATAAAGACAAATGAAATGTCAACGTTACGGCCATCCGCACATACATAAATCAAACAAGACGGACTGGTGGCATTAAAGATCTTCTACCTCGGCATGCAATGATAATTTTAATTGCTATCACCAAGCAATGGATCGGAAACTGTCCCTCCCCACCTCGCTTAACGGCAAAAGTGGAAACTGATAATGATTTACAGTTTCATATAAACACAACAACGAAATTTAATAGATAGGGAATTTGTGGAGGTCAAAAGAAATTAAAATTTGTAATTCTCATGTTAAAGCAGTACTTTTGTATGGGCGGAAACATGGAGAACAACTAAAGCAATTACTAATAAATTACAGACATTAATTAACTGGTGTCTGCGCAGAATACAAGGAATTAAATGGTATGATAGAATAAACTAATGTAGAACTTTGGGAGAGAACTAAACAGGCTCCAGTGGACCAAGAGGTGAGGAAAAGACGCTGACGTTGGATAGGACACACACTAAGAAAACAGGAGAACAGCATAACTAGAATGTCTTTGCACTCGAACCCACATGGGCATAGGAATAAAGGAAGGCCAAAAAAAAAAAAACATGGAAAAGAGAGCTGGAGAATGAAGTTGGAAAGATGGGGAGGACATGTGGAGAGCTCCATGTAATGGCGAAGGACAGAACGACTTGGCGTGAGATGGTTTAGGGCCTATGCTCCATTGAGGGATAGAAACACAGATGAAGAAGAAGGATTTTTTCGTGGGTGATGTTACAACCACCACTGTGAGGCAACACAACTAAACGCTGTCGAAAGAGTTTTAAAGTAAAAAGGACCCATTTCCACGACATAGAGCGTATTGTGCATACAGGCCTAGACTCAAATGGGCTGGCTGAACGTGATTTGTTCATCGAGAATAGAACATGCACTAGAACATATACTTTTATTGCCTAAGATATGTAGATGGGATGTTTCATTGTAAAGTAAAGGTCCCTTTTACACGCCTTTAGGCTTATAGGGCACATAGGGCTAGACATGATTTTATAGACCAATCGGCACAAGATGGGTGATGGGGTAAATATCACGTTGGTTACCTTAACTTGCCCGGATTTTACCTGGTACCTATTTCAGACTGAATGGACCTGCGAGCTAAAGACATTTCATAAAACAGCCCAGCTCCCGACAGGACCCGAATGCAGGACCTTTCGATCCGAAGGCAAGCGTCTAGCCACTACACCATAGCGGTTGCCGACCTTGTTATAGGCACCAGCGAACATTTTCCTGCACAAGGAGTAAAATATTTTGAATCTGTTTTTCAGACCCAGCAGCGGAAAGGTGTGCATTAGATGAGAGAAGCAATGACCTGAGAACTCGGCAATCTCATTAATGTCAGCGGCTGCAGCAGATGGAACATACTGTGTATTGGTGAAAACAGCATAAAGTCGGTGTCTCTTTTCAGTAAACATTTTGCGGATTGAATCATCATCATCATGTAGCAGAACGTCGCTCTCATCACAGTCTGCCTGAAAGAAACTCGGTCTCTCGCCAGCTCTCCCGCCTCATGCACTTTCATACTTAGGAAGTCACTTATATCCCGTGGATTAACCCGGCTCTCTAGCGTAGTTGGCTAAACCGGATTGCGCGGAGACCGGGTGACGAACTCCTTGTGGTCCGGGTTCAATCCCGGGGGTGGGCGGGAAAGCCACATTTTCTCCCAGATTTACGGTATTTACAATGGAATCAAGGCCGAAAGGTTGCGATATCCATAATAATAATACCGAGCCTAAGGGTTAACAACTCATGGCTTCTGGATACTAAAACAAACAAACAAACAATCCCGTGGATTAAATAGGGTGACCGTAATATTTCGAGCTGAAAACAGGACAATACCAGCCAGTCAGTTTAACCCCACTGTCACTGTTTCTAAGTCACTGAAAGAGTAAATCACTCGCTCAACAATAGTATTAAAATCCAGAATCCAGAAGGGTTACATTCAATCCAGAAGGAGTACATTTAATCCAGCAGGGGTTCATTCAATCCATAAGGGTACATTCAATCCAGCAGTACATTCAATCCAGAAGGAGTATATTTAATCCAGCAGCAGTACATTCAATCCTGAAAGGACTATATTAAATCCAGAACGGGTACATTCAATACAGAAGTGGTACATTGAATCTAAAAGGGGTATTTTCAATCTATAAGGGTACATTCATTCCAGCAGTACATTCAATCCAGAAGGGGTTCATAAAATCTAGTAGGGGTTAAAAACACTCAAAATGCTTAGGTTATCTATTTCCAATCGTTTGATTAGACTAGATTTTCATAATTTCTCTTTCTGCGCCCCTTCCCTCCTCAACCGTATGCTCATATGCCATGTACATTTGCCAACAACAAAACAAGATAAAATAAAGTATATGCTTTAAATAACCCACATTGTTTCCGTCTGCCTCAATGGCCACTTAGGAGAAGAAAATTAGCTGCGCATTCGTTAAATTATCTATCATTACTGGAAAGTTCTTCATGCAGTAATCGCAAGCCACATAATACCACTTCGCGACCTGTACCTTTTCCTTATTATGTAATCATGAAGCTAATTAGTTAGGCCAACTGTTGGGTCTCTTCCACGTCACTCCTACTGCTGTCATGCGATGTATGTTGCTTGGTTTGTCGGAACTATGAAAGCCGTAACCAATAATAGCTTCTAATTTCTAAATTTTTTTTTTCCTGCCTATTTTGCAGTTTTCTCTTGTGAACACTGGAGAACTAATAAGCCATAATTACTTCCAGTCTCTGCCGTGTAGAAACAAGAAAGTTAATTTCTGGTTTTCTGTGTAAAAACATAACGTTTTAACAGTCGTGTAAATGTGTAAACATAAATCATAAAAATGAGTCAGTTAATGTGCCGTTTTACATGAAATCTTCAAAAAAATGAAAGAAGGGGTAATATCACAATGTAGGTTGTGAAGAGATTATGGGAAAATATGGACTAGTACTAATGAATGAAAATGGAGAATTCGTCACCTATTTTTGTGGAGGAAGTCAATATGTTTTTGATGGAAGTATTTTCCCACACAAAGTAATGCGCAGGGCAAAATGGGAATCGCCTGACAATAAGAGAACCAAGCAGACTCTCTCTCTCTCTCTCTCTCTCTCTCTCTCTCTCTCTCTCTCTCTCTCTCTCTCTCTCTCTCTCTCTCTCTCTCTCCACAAACACACACACACACACACACACACAAGTTAGATCATCCCTGTACGATGTTAGGGCTTTCAAAAGAGCTAATGTATTCACCGACAACTATATGTTGCTAAAATCAAGCTGAAATTTAATAGACATCTAACAACCTAAACACACAGAAGCCAATATAATGCAAGCTGTCTCAAAGGTACAGAAGCTACTAAACAATTCTCATTCACAGAATCAAATAAGTACCAGAAATACACAAATAATATGCAATATAAACATTGAAAGCTATTGTGGACACGATGAAATTCTACATCAGAAACTGGTGCTTTCTTATAAACCGACCATAAACAATGGAAACCCAGAGGTCACGGGACAGTCAAATATTCCAGGGGGTGGTAGATTAAGCGTATAGGTTTGCTTGGGGCTTGGGTTAGGGTTAGGTAAACCCGCGAAAAAATTGGCCTTGGAAAAAAAACAGAAAACCCACTCTTACCACCCCCTAAAATATTGGGCTGTCCCATGACGTCATTTGTGGCTGACTAAATAGAAGGCACCCAAACTTCAGCATGACATAATCTGAAGGAGTAGACACAGCGAGGCCAACAGCTCGTTTTTCCCGTAATCTGCAGCTGGTTAAGGGCCCCCTAAGAATCACCCCAAATGCCTAAGTGCCAAGACCGTGTTAGATCTTCAACAAATTAGTATCACTACTGCACACTTAAACAAGACGTGGCCAGTTGAAAGGCGAGAGAGCTGAACCATGAACGATTTCGCCGCGACGCCGGTCCTGGCTAACTCCAAATCGCCTTGCGGTTCTGACGAATGCATTGTAATGTCTACGGCTTCTAAGTTAGCTGGGTATCCTTTACATGACGTTGCAGAACCAACACCAGCATTTTTTGGCTGTTATGATTTTTTTTTGGGGGGGGGGGGGGCGTTGGGGGGGGGGGGGGGTGCAAATTTACGTCCAGTAGTTTGCCATTTGTTCTGGACGGTCGGTTTCTCGATACCACTGTTAAACCCAACGCAAGGCCCGAAGCTGGGATCGAACCCGACACCCCGGCATTAAGAAACTCGTCCGCAACGCTTAAGCCACAGATGCGTCTACGGCTTAGGCGTTCAAAAAAGGCTTCGTAATTCCACGGTTGCGGGTTCGATCCCAGTGGCGGGAGATCTGGTAGCAAACCGCATTGCGTTGGTTTCAACAGCTGTGTCCACAGCCGACCGTTTAGCAGCACAAGCTAACTAATAAGTCTAAATCTGAGTTGTGTTATCACAAACAGCTAACAAATACTAAGGTTGGATCTGAAGCGCCCCCCCCCCCCCCTCTTTCCGTGATTTTCCCTTTCCCATCAGAAAATATGCTTTAGCATTACAAACCATGTAAAGTGTTATATCTAAAGTATCTAATTATGCGTTTCAAATTATTTCTAATACATTATTATATTTATTTGACATTCAAAAAATTAATATTATTGTTAAACAATGCGTAAGCATGCTGAGGGTTCCCTGCCTTTAAAAAATGATAAGCGAGCAGAACCCAATTTATTCTGTGTCGCCGTGCCCCTCGCTAGCTCCAATAAATCCTTTGAAATGGTTTTGAAATACAATAAAATTCGCGGACGTTACACAGAATCAGGTTTAACAATTACCTGTTAATTATTGTAATTAATAAACAAGCCAAAAATTTCCATAAACTCCAGACACGGATTTTTAGAAGGAAAACAAAAAACAAATCCTCAGTCAGCCAAAAAGGTTTGCGTCATCCCTGTAGCACAGTGTTTCCCACACTTTTCTTAGCCGCAGCGCCTTTTTTTATTTTTTTTATTTTTTTATTTTTCCACGGCGCCCTAACCTAAGCAAAAGTATTACTATTCGTATGTGAGAGGTTAAAAAATATTAAACTCGTGTGTGTTCGAATATTTCGCGGCGCCCATGTGAAGGGGTCGCGGCTCCCCGGGGCGCCGCGACGCATAGTTTTGGAATCACTGCTGTAGCAGCATGTGTTGTCACATCTTGAAGTAGGGGAACAGAACCTGGTGTAACTATAAAGATTTAAAGAAAGGAAAAGTGAGAAACTCAGGACAGTCTTTTGTTATGGTGTCTGGGGGTATACATATTATATATATATATATATATATATATATATATATATATATATATATATATATATATATATATATATATATATATATATATATATACCCTGCATCATTGTAGCATATACCAATCCCAGGAGCAGATTTCTTGTTATCACAGTGTGCGCTCCGTGGCCCAATACTGAGGAAGGGGGAGGAGGGGGCAACTGCATCGCCAACAAACATGTCGTAGAAGGGTAATTAGTGGGTTTTTTCCCGTTGAAGTCGGAGTGCATTTGATTAAGAGGCGAGGAACTAGAGTGTGCATACAAAGAAGCAAATCTGTAAAACGATAACGCAAGCAACACTCAGGTTATGAAAAACGCTTCAAGTCCATAGGCAGAGGAACAACCGGAATGTTCTGATGGAGTTTACAGACGGTGAACACGAAAAGCAGAAGAAGGAGGAGGAAGAAGAAGAAGAAAAATAAGAAGGAGAAGATGAATGAGAAAGAAGGAGAAGAAGGAAAAGAAGCACAGGGAGGAGAAAAAGAAGAAGAGGAGGAGTAGGAGGAGGATGAAAAGAACAATTGACGCTGAAAGTCAGAACAATGTCTAACACACACCCAAAAAAAAAAAGGCAGGAAGATGTCACAACATAACTGAAATTATATGCCCAACATTTTGACCCAGTCGCTAGAGTCTCTCTCTCTCTCTCTCTCTCTCTCTCTCTCTCTCTCTCTCTCTCTCTCTCTCTCTCTCTCTCTCTCTGTGTGTGTGTGCGTGTGCGTGCGCGCGAGTGAGCGTACGTATGTGTGTGTGTACGTATGTGTTGTGTGTGCATGCTTGCACGTATGTGCTGCTGAGTATGCGTGCGTATGTGTGTGTTGCATATATATGCGCGTGGCCCTTTCTTCCAAATCTGTATGTTGTGTGTGTGTATTTGTGTGTGTGTGCGTGCAAGCAAGCAAGCGCCTACCTATATGTTGCCTAAGTATGTGCTGTGTAACATTTTTTTTGTATTTGTGTGTGTGTGTCTGTGTGTGTATGCGCACGATCGTGCGTGTGTGTCCTGTTTCCATAGCTTTACAAGACAAATTGGAACTCATAAACCAAAATTAGAACAAACAATTAACCTAGCACACACGTCAAGTTCATCATGTCACAATACAGCGACCAACAAGCAACACACACAACACAGAAACACAGCTAGATTCGCATGGACAGACCATGGCACAAACAACCACAAAGCCAAACTCAAACACTCACAGTTCCTCCAATCTTGTTGAGTTCTTGATCTAATAAATCCAAGTCAAATTCTGAAAGCAGAAAATCAAAAGTGTTGTCAAGTACTGAATGGAGGTAACATCTAAAACAAATAATCATTACACAAAGCAAACAATGGCGCAGATCCCATCTGAGGCAGATGAGCGTCTGAGATAGCGAATCACGACCGCTTGACGGCTTGGTAAATGATCATTAAAACAGTGTATCTATCAGGCGCGCGCGCGCCTGTGTGTGTGTGTGTGTGTTTGTATGTGTGGTCATCTTTCCGACTTCGGTAGACGCTTTATTATTCGCCTTTTACGACATGTTTGTTACTTGACAGTGAGTCTATTCTTTCTTCCACCACAACGGGGTGACAGGCACCCACTCGAGGAGATGCGGGTTCAATTCTCAGTAGCACTGAGATCATTCCTACCAGAACGACGCTAGGCTCTATCTAGCCTCATAAACAATCTATAGTAGACGATTTTTGCTGAGCTTAGGAAGGAAAAAACTTGCGAGGAAGGGAACTCGTCAGCTCAACTCATAATGCGTGGTCCAGTATAAAGTTAACAATATTCCGAAGGTTAGGAGCCGAATTAGCGTATAGGCCAGCAGCTTGTCTGCCGGACCAAATGTCTTGGGATCAGATACTCATCTGAGGAAACGGACGACGATAAAGATGAGAGGAAGAGGAAGAGAATGAGGAGAATTGGTGGGGAGTGATGATTTTCTTGAAGCGGTGGAAGATAAGACACAATTTAGAGAGTCAAAATGTGAAGAGAAAACTTCAGCACTGAATAGGACTAGTGCTGAGAACACAAGAGAACATTATAACTATGGGTAGTTCAACAACTGATAAAACCTACATGCAAGCAATTTTCTCGAAAACTGCCTGTTAAATCGCAATGATTTTTTTTTTTTTTGCATGCACCCTTAGAATACCTACAATGTTGAGGAATATATTTTTCACTAACAAAGAATATCATGTTTTTTTTACGATACCTATTTACTCATGAAACCGTTTTGGTAGACGTGTGGAAGGTTTACTTTTATTATTTTCAGGAAGTAATGCACACTATGACTGGTTTAACAGGGGGTTAAATAAAACCTACGTAATTTCATGGTTTTCTCGTGCAATGTCGCACTCTTAGTGACCGGAAGCCAAAATAAGAAGTCGGTCACGGTTTTTAGGTCAAAATCGCATCCACATTGTGTGTGTTGAGTTATTCTGTCATATAGCTAGCTTATAAAAGTTGACATAGACATCAATTTCCAAATGAATTTGAGATGCAAATTTATGACTATGCAGAAGTTTACCGTTTTCCTGTACCAGCATTTTCTCAGGGAATCTAAATGGGCTCGTTTATATTGTGACATTCATGACCCAGAGAATGAGTTATGAGTTATGATTTGGGTTATCTTCACCGCACTCCGAACACGTCCATAGGTGCTTAGATTACTCCTTCAACATATACATCAGCATCCCGTGGTTGATAGCCCCATTCCTTTGTTGGCGTCCGGTGTGCTTCTCGTGCCTGGCTGTGCCGATCTTTACTCCAAATTCTTGCACTTTTAGCAAAGATGTAGATGTGCAGCTACCAAAATCCTCCGAAGAGCGTCCTACCTCTCTAATGGCAATAACAATGTCGCCGTGAGTCGGTTAATATGTCGGCTCTTTCATTGCCAGCAACACTCGCATCGCCTGGGACAAAGATGAAGGTAACTCCACGCACAGTGGAGTTTTTCAAATCATTCGATCCACTGTCTGCGTACACAGCCCGCTTCGACCTGCCGGACCATGCTCATGGAATCATTCAGCACACACACGTGAGAATAGCCCTGCGATGCTGGCCACATGAAAGTTCGTGTTACGCACAGAAACGAACAGGATTAGCGCTTGGTCTGAATAGAGCATCATCTAACCGGTGGTTTAGACAGGACACACAGTACTCTCATGTCAAGCAAGGAAAGAAAGGGAAAGCTGACAGCTGTGATGTAGATGTCATTAGACATATCTTTAAAATGTTAGAGAAAAATCAACTTTGTTATTTTCTGAAATCTCACATAAACATTGCAATCACAATGCAGTACTGATATTTCAAAAAGTAGTCTGTGGAAAACTGGAAGAGCCACTGGGATCACTCTCAGGAAAACCGTAGGTAGAAGGAATATAATTTGTGAAAACGCCACATTTTATTGCTAATCGAAGCAAATACCCGAGGCAGTTCCGTGAGCGACGGAAGCAATGTCATTGTACTGTATATATGGATAAATCCTGGGTTAAGCTCACCAAACCTATGCTAAAGAATGGTAATCAGTAATCAGTAAACGGTGAACAGTCACGAACTATTAAAAGCAGCACTGGAGTTCACAGCCAGTGAACGCGAAGCAGAAGATGATCTCTCTTCTTCACCTTGCCATTCGTCTCTACACTTATTATTTTCGTTTATGCAGGAATCAGTGAAAAAGGCCTTATCCATGATTCAAGACTGTTTTTTCCATTCCAATCAAAAAGAATGGATGGTAGGAAGTAGGACACTGAAATGAATAGACACATTTTTAAGCACTGGATGGAGAATAATCTTCTTCCAATTCTGGACAGACAAGTGTGCCTAGTAATGGATAATGCCGCCTATCATAATGCCGTATCAGAGAAAGACAAAGTCCCAACCACGTCAAATTAGGACATGGTTTGCTAAGGAAAAAGTCAACTTTGACGACACACATTTGACGGCAGAGTTGTTGCAGCTTGTGAGGACAAGAAATATAAGACAAAAGTTTATAACACTGACAAAATCATCAATGAATACGGCAACACGTTTCTGCGACTCCATGCATATCATTCACACATCAACCCGATAGAGCTTGTTTGGGCTAAAGTAAAAAAAAAAAAAAAGTTTGCAGAAACGAACAGTAAATGTCAAATGTGTGATGTTAAAGTTCCGACACATGAGTCCCTCTCAAAAATAGACATTCGTTTCTAGAAAGTGACTTATGCATGTGCTCCGAGAGTAAGACGTGTACTGGAACTGAGAGGATTACAATTTGTTCAGCCAGTAACAATTACCAGTCTTTTGGGATCGTCAGATTAGAAATAATTAAAACCATTTTTAATGAGTGGTTGAATATCATCAACCCGTTAGGTACATCTACAATTGCAACATATGCATCTCCATATCCAAATGTGTCAACCATAATACAATTTGCTGTCCAGTTACGATACACCCTGGGGTCTAATGGTGACCGGTGGAGAGTACTAGATGGACATATAATCAGACTGCCTCCGGTACCATTAGTATTGGAACTCTGTGCTGGCTGCTGAAGGTGGGGACCGAGCGCAATTAGAATGTCCCGAGGGTTGTGATGTCTTTCTTGACTCAGTTCTTAACTCAACTGAAAATAAATAACAACAAACAAATTTTCTACATCTATAAATATATTATGAAGACACGCCTCTTAGAAAAAAACTGAACCGGGAATTCAGATGTTTACTGAAAATCTAAATGTCCACTCTACTTATATACAGTGGTTCGAAAAAGTCAAAGTAATTGGCTGATATTCAGCATGCTGAGCATCTATGGACTAAATAAAGAAAACATTTTTGCGTCGAGGATATTGTAAAGTTGCATGCAAAAAATCATTGCGATCTAACAGGCAGTTTTGAAAAAAAATGACTTCTATGCGCGTTTATCAATTGTTGAACGAACTATAGAATATCTTTACACTGCAACCCACAGGGGCATGGAAATAAAGACTGGGCCTAATAGAAAATACAGGAAGAAGAGAGCGATAAGATGAAGTTAAAATGATGGAGAGGGTAAGCGGAGAGCACGCATGCGACAGCAAAGGATAGAACGGTTTGGTGTGAGTGGGTTCAGGGTATTTACTCCATTGCGGGAGAGGGAATGTAGGGTAGAAGAACAAGAACTTATGCATAAGACATACAGGGGCAAACATACATCTATTCACACATTCTCTCTCTCTCTCTCTCTCTCTCTCTCTCTCTCTCTCTCTCTCTCTCTCTCTCTCTAACACACACACACACACACAAAGAGAGGACAGAAAGAGAAAGACAGACGGTCACAGCAGCATGAACACACAACACACATGCACACACTTATAATGCATACACACACACAAAACCAACACATACATCATACGCTACCAGCCAAAGCCAGAAAAAGACAAACACACAAAAGCATACAGAAACATAAACTGTATTCACCTCTGAACAGACAGAATGGATAACACGACCTCCAAATGCTGGCGAAACAAAACACAACTGCAACATCGGACACACGGATCAATAACGGTCGTACCAATATGTGCTCATCCTGGGCCCAGCCATCCATCCGATCGTGCAGACAGATTGGCTGGCGCACAACGCGGCTAAACGATCGCTGACAAGCATCGGCTAAGCACTGACCCTATCATGTTTAATTTGCCATACAACAATACTTTTTTTAATCATGCCAGTCTTGGTGTATGTGTCGGCAATTAATTATCATTATCACCCTATCATCATCATCATCATCATCATCATCATCATCGGCACCACCACCAACATCCTATCACCAACATCATCATCGTCATCACTAATCATTACCATCATTATCATCACCGTCATCCCATCATCATCACTATTAGCATCATCATCTTTCCCAGTGTGGGTTCCGAGCTCCCACTGTCGGGAACAAAAAGAATACACCAACTGCCTCCCTAGCAAGCATGTCGTAAGAGTTGACTACTTGGGAATCTTTCCTTCGAAGTCGGAGTACATCTGCCTGAGAGGCGACAAACCAACAGCCTTTATTTTTAAAAAAAAGCCAGCTCTCTAAAACGGATCTGCACGCACAACTGGGGTTCTGGTAGAGGACATGAACAGACAAGCAGAACTTTGCACTGGAGTTCACACCCAGTGAACGCTAAGCAGAAGATGATTTCTTTTCTTCACCTTTCCATTCGTCTCTACACTCATTATTATTTTCCTTTTTCTTTTCTTCCTCCTTCTTACTCTTCTTCTTCCGTTGCTTTGTCTCCTTCTCCTCGTCACCTCCTTTCTTTGTCTTCTTCTTCTCATTCTCCTCCCCCTCGTTCTTCTTCCCCCTGTCTTCCTTTTACTTTTATGTTAGCCTCAACGTGGCATTTGAGTTCAAATTCAGCAATGCCCCCTGCATAAGATATCATTATTGTTTTAAAACAGAAGACGGGATTAAAACAAAGAAAAATACTACGATTCAATACTGCACACACAAGAAAACATTACGAGCTCATTGAGTGAATTAGGAAAATCTACTTAGTGAATAACCCCCCCCCCCCCCCCCCCAAGCTAAGAAAGACACCTAAATGCATCTGACATTAATTCAATCTAAAACACCTAACATTAATTCCAACTCAAAAAACTTCTTCTTCTTCTACTTCTTTTCCACCTTGTACCTTTGCGAAGTGTCGGGGGGAGATATAACATCTGTTGATGAGATCTGTCAAGAGCAATATTAAGACTGATGTTCATTTCTGCAAGGCTGTTCTTAATGCTATCACTACATATTTTCCTAAGTCTTCCGCTCGCTCTATGACAACTGTAACGTTTCAATGTGGCTCGCTGTGGCAGATAGTACCAGGTCATTCTTGTTAGGTGTCTAAACCACTTTATTTGTTGTTCTTTGATGACCTGTAAGACTGGCTTTGTTTCTAGCATTCGTCTTATTTCCTGATTTCGTATTCGTCTTTCCCTGAAACTCCTGCAGCTCTTTTAAGGCAATTTATCTCTGTTGTCACAATTTTACGTTTATTCGAGGAACTCAAAATACACCTGGCATTAATTCAATGTAAAAAAAAAATGATTTCTTCCGCGTGTCGAGCCCTTGGGGTTGATTGCTGCAGATATCATCCGCACCCATTCATCTCCGGGAGTCGCAGTGGTGTTGGCGGCTAGACGCCCAACTACGGATCGGAAGGTCTGGTGCTCGGGCTGACGGAGCCCGACTTTTCTCACAGGTCGACATAGCCTTGATTGGGTACCAGGTGCAGTCCTGTGAAGTAAAGGCGGTTTAGCGTGATGCTGACAACACGACCCATCGAGTGCCGATTAGGCTATACAAATTTTAGATCTAACCCTATAATGCCTATATACCCAAAGGCGTGGTAAAGGGACGTAATTTTACTTTTTTGCTCCATTCATCTCTCTGGTTGGTCTTCTCTGTCCAATTGGTGAGCCAAGCGTTTGCAGGCCTGTCTGGATATTATCTCCCCATCGTCTTCTTGGTCTGTCTCGTGGTCTATGAGCATTCAACTCCCCCGTGTACACCATCTTTAATTCTCTGTCATCTAACATCTCTCATATGCCTTAGCCATTTCAGTTTATTAGCCTCATGATGCCGGTGATTATTGGTGATTTAATCAGTCAATTCCACTGCTGTGTCTCCATCTCCATTTACCGCTGTCTGCGTCTTTGATGGGTTCAAAGAATAGTCGTAAGACTGTTGTTACTTACGTGTCAGTAGGTTTCATCTCTGTTAGCTGTGCTCTGGTTTCAGAGCGAAATAATACAGTTGGGCCTATCACCATTGTACAGATTATGATCTTGGTGTTGCGACATCACAAGTTTAATGTAACAAGACACCGAAAAAAAATTCAAAGCGGAAGGTTGTGAGAGAAAGAAAAAAAAACACACAACTAAAATGTAACTTTGGCGAGGAAAAAATACAAAGCTGAAACAATATTCTGAAAGCATGAATTTAATTAACGCTAAAATTAATTATCAGAAAGAAGAACAAACCGATGTAAATAATTGCAAACAAAACATGAAAAGAAATATAGTAACTCAAGTTAGATTAAATTAAGGAAAGACAGACAGTTAATTAAATATGGAAATATTAAACAAACAATTACACACACATACATACAAACACAAATACATACACATACATACAAACACAAATACATACACATACATACAAACACAAATACATACACATGCATACAAACACAAATACATACACATACATACAAACACAAATACATACACATACATACAAACACAAATACATACACATGCATACAAACACAAATACATACACATGCATACAAACACAAATACATACACATACATACAAACACAAATACATACACATACATACAAACACAAATACATACACATACATACAAACACAAATACATACACAACATACACACAAATACATACAAACACAAATACATTACATGCATACAAACACAAATACATACACATGCATACAAACACAAATACATACACATGCATACAAACACAATACATACACTAGCATAAAATCAAACACAAATACATACACGCATACAAACACAAATACATACACATGCATACAAACACAAATACATACACATGCATACAAACACAAATACATACACATGCATACAAACACAAATACATACACATACATACAAAAGACATACAATACAGACAAATACATACACATACATACAAACACAGTAGTACACATGCATACAACACAGCATACAGCAACAAACAAAATACATACACATGCATACAAACACAAATACATACACATGATACAAACACAAGTAGTACACATACATACCACACAGTAGTACATAGTAGTAGTATAGTAACACAAATACATAGTAGTAGTAGTAGTACAGTACATACAAGTAGTAATAGTAGTAGTACATACAAACACAAGTAGTAGTGGTGGTAGTAGTAGCAGTAGTAGTAGTAGTGGTAGTAACATAGTAGTAGCAGCATCTAGCAATCTAATCTATACATCATAGAATTGCTGTAATATGACAATCGATGACACATAATGAAGGGAAAGTTTATATCAAATCTATATTCATTCATTCATTCAGTAGCATGTCCCTCGCGGACAACTCGCTGCCATAACACACCCTCCGGAAAACCTTCCTATCATGACAAGATGTCCTGCGTCTGATACACACCATCTGGAGATCATACTGCACACATCCTGCACCATGAATTCTCCTGGCCTTCCTCTTCCTCTCTTCCCAGGCATGTACCCCTCCATTATTGTTCTCTCTAGACCTCCATGACGTTCAAGTGACCCCAAAATATTTCAATTTTCTTTGTTTATTGTCTTTACTAGCCAAACCTCTTCAATATTCAGATATCTTGAAGTATGGATGCATTTGTTCCTTTCAGTTTACCAAAGATAAATTTTTCTTGAGAACCTGAAGAAGAAGAACATTTATATTCAAATGCAAGAATGCGCTGTTCCGCTTGTTTAGTAAGAAGTCCAGGTCTCAGAAGGAAGTATGTTGCAATGGGAGAAGATGCATGCTCTTAAGAAAATCTGACTTTGTAATTCTATCTGTACAAGAATAATTTATTCAGTTGTTTTAGTCTTTGAAGAGCAATTGATAGTCGCCGTTTAATTTCTTTCATTGTGTCAGAGATTGTTGGTAAGTAGTGACCCAAGATATTCGAAAGCAGCAACACCAACTTCCAAGCGGCTTTCCTCAATAACATATATTAGTAGTAGTAGTCCATAGGCAGTTTAGTGTTTGTATGCATTATCTTTGTTTCATGAGTGTTATGGGTCTTGGCAAAATAGTTGTAGAAGGTAGTTTTGCCGTTGCTTTCCTCCTGAGCAGTGACTATACTAGTCGGTGGCCATAGCCATTGTCTCTACAGATCTAGATATCATCTAATCTATCGCCGCAGGAGACAATCGCCGACCATAACCAACAATACCTGTCGGCTGCTCTTACAGTCAAAATCCAAGTCCACCTACAGCGATCCAGAGGCTGTCAGACTAACCCTACCATATTCAAAATAACAAGCACCAACGGGTACTAATCCTATTACCTTGCCCAAGGGTGTCCCAAGCACCAGCCTATGGCAAACACGGGAGCTAATCTAACTATATACCTAGCACAGATAAATAACAGCACCCCTATGGCCACCGAGCTAATCTAACTATATAGCACACAGAAAATAACAAGTAACAACCTACAGCGATCAAGACGAAAGTAAATCTAACTATATACTACACAGATAAAATAACAAGCACCAGCCTATGGCAAACACGGGAGCTAATCTAACTATATACCTGCACAGATAAAATAACAAGCAAGAACACCGGGCGATTCTGGACAGTAATAACTTCTACAAACATCACAGCTGAAACAACCAGCGACAACACATCGAAATTGGATATCAAAAGCATTTTGCATCAACAAATAACCAACCAACACACGCGAACGGCCATGAACCGTGGCAAGTATGTGTCTACATAGCAGCTGCACTGAGTCCATCTATGTGTGCATGTATTAAAACAGGTATTACCATTCGACAACCTGCGACCCTGTTAGCCATGACGTACACAGTAACCTGCAGATGTTACGTAGGTAGGTGCGCTCTTTGCTGGAGACAAGAAATAGAAAAGCGTCACGTTGTAACAGCAAACTAGAAGGGGGAGCTGTAGTTTATAATTGTGGCTAGGTTATGTTCGCCATCCAAAATGGCTTAGCACTGCTCGCCGCCAAGAGCCTTGAAAATGACTTCTGCAGTGTTGATCTCATCAAGGGAGACGACCCAACACTGTCCTGAACGGCGATAAAGTAGTCTAAGAAGGAGGAGGAGGAGGAGGAGGAGAAGAAGAAAAAGAAGAAGGAGCAGGAGGAGCGGGAAGAGGAAGAAAAAGAAGAAGAAGAAGAAGAAGAAGAAGAAGAAGAAGAAGAAGAAGAAGAAGAAGAAGAAGAAGAAGAAGAAGAAGAAGAAGAAGAATAAGAAGAAGAAGAAGAAGAAGAAGAAGAAGAAGAAGAAGAAGAAGAAGAAGAAGAAGAAGAAGAAGAAGAAGAAGATGAATGAAGAAGAAGAAGAAGAAGAAGAAGAAGAAGAAGAGAAGAAGAAGAAGAAGAAGAAGAAGAAGAAGAAGAAGAAGAAGAAGAAGAAGAAGAAGAAGAAGAAGAAGAAGAAGAAGAAGAAGATGATGATGATGATGATGATGATGATGATGATGATGATGATGATGATGATGAAGAAGAAGAAGAAGATGATGGAGATGATGATGAATGATGAAGAAGATGATGATGATGATGAATGATGAAGAAGAAGAAGAAGAAGAAGAAGAAGAAGAAGAAGAAGAAGAAGAAGAAGGAGAAGAAATAGAAGGAGGAGGAGGCGGATGGAATCGTCCAATAATAACATCCAGCAGTAATCAGTACCCTGGTACGTACAGGCAACAATGTTGGCTTACATTCTCAACAGTCTCTACCATGCCAAGGACAAACACTGGGCCATAATTATTACAACAGATTAACGACCAGTCTGATTAATGAACTGGGGACAGCTTCTCACGAGTAGATGATCAAACCTGAACTAGTGGCACTCACACGAGTTAATGGCCTTGTTCTGTGTCAAATATAAGCGTTGACAGCTAATATAAACGCATATAGGAAACGTGGCGAGAAAGGATGGGAATGTCGATCGAACGAACGAACTGCATTTTTCAATGGATATAGTTTGTGCATGCAGACCAGTGTTACTTCTGTCATGCGAACCTGTCTTACATCTTTCACACAGAAACTGCACTTTATTTATGTAGCAACTAATGTTGGTATAGCAATCCCACACAGGAAATGCCATCATATGTTTCAAAACCTACCTATATGTCCGCGCGCGCGCACACACACACACACACACACACAAGCCCCAACGTTTGGTTGCATTGCTGGCCCAATTCAGTTGGCAATGACTTATATGACACCATCAACCGGCATCTGTGGCTTAGGCGTCATCAACGCGTTTCATAATTCCAAAATAACCGAGATCGATTCCAAGTGCAGGCGACTGAGCAGCAACGGTACACAGCGCGACTATTTATGGAGCAATGGCAAACTACTCAACTTGCCTAGCAAAATCGCAAAGAGCAAAACATAAACAAACGATGGTGTTGGTTCTGAAGTAGGATAGCCACAAAAGACCAGACTGTGAGAGGTCATGACTTGAGTTACAGACTGACACTATTTTACAACAGATTGTTACGAATGAGAGAAACAGAATAGGCAGACACCGGTGATACGTCACAAACATGGCATACGATGAAACAAATGATTATTCTAGTAGCAGGTGTTGAGGAGTGACACCGAGAAATCCAGCAAACTGTTAGCTGTCAGGCGCCATAGTCAGACTGAGTGTATAGATTACTTCTAGGTAAATTAACTCCGCGGCTTATGCAGGGAGACAATTAACCCTTTGCAGCTAATTTGATGCAATTTTTATGGGTGACCTGAATGCTAAGATGATTATAAAGAGGTTAAAGGAAGACATGGTCTATGAGTAAAGAATGAAAATGGAGAATTGTTCACACATTTTTGTGCAGGAAACTAGTATGTTATTGATGTGGAAGTATTTTTTCCCATAAAAGAATACATAAGGTAACATGGGAATCACCAGACCATAAGATAACCCATAAGGTAACATTGGAATTACAAGACCATAAGACAACTAATCAAATTAATCACCTATGTATTTACAAAAAAGTTTAGATCATCCCTTTGCTATGTTAGGGCTTTCAGAGGTGCTGATGTATTTGCTGACCATTTTGTGTTAGTAAGTAAAATCGAGTTGAAACTTAAAACATACATAACATCTTCTAATCATAGAAACCAATACAATGTAGGTTTTCTCAGGGATAAAGAAGTTAAGGAACAATTATCAGTAACAGTCTCTAATAAGTATCAGGTGTTGCAGCAGTTAGCTGAAGATGTAAGCGTTAAAGTCTTCTGGGATCAGATCAAGGGAATCTGGAATGAATCTTGCGTAGAAGTTCTTGGCAAGAAAGAACGGAAACATAAAGCGTGGATAACACCAGAAACCATTAAATTGATTAAAGAAAGGAAAAGTAAAAAGGCAGACTTTAACAATAGCAAAACTAGATTTGCTAAAGCTAGAGCTCAGGATAAATACACAGAAGCCAATAAGGAAGTTAGGAGGCGTATAAGGGCAGATAAAGTGAAATATTTAAATGATCTAGCACAAGAAGCGGAGACAGCAGCAGCAAAAGGAAACCTCAAAGAACTTTACAGTAACACACACACAAATTAGTAGGTAAATATAGTCAGCCAACTGGATCAATCAAAAAATAGTCAAAGAAAGGTACTTACTAGCACTAAACATCAAATGGACAAATGGGTTGAATATTTTGAAATACTTCTAAATAGACCAGGTCCAGAGGTTCCCCCAAATATCCAGCCTTTAGAAATGGAACCGAATATCCACTGTGAGATACAATCTATCAACATTCTCAAGGAAGGAAAGGCGGCAGGTCCAGGTGGTATCCCAGCAGAAGCCAGTAGGGCCACCATAAATATTCAACGGAATTGCTGCATAGATTATTTAGTCTTGGAGACCAAAGAAATACCAGCAGACTGAAGAGAAGAATATCTTGTGAAAGTGCCCAAAAAAGGTGATCTACAGGAATTATTTTGCTGTTAGTTCCTGGCAAAATATTAGGAAGAATTATTTTGGAAAGATTAAAAATGCATTGATAAAATGCTAAGATATGAACAGGCAAGGTTTTCGGCTAAGATTTTGGCCAAACATATCCTGTACTGACCAGATGGTCATATTACGTATAATAATAATATAAGAAGAAAACACCACACGGTAGCATATACACACCGAAGTCTACCAGTCATCAGTAGAAGATCCTCCGTCGAAGATCCTATGTCGACAACTGTTTTGGCCCGTTACCATCCTTAACGACTAGTGTGGACGAACATTCATCTCTACAACTTGCTAAATCCAACAGTATGCATCATTTCACGTGTTGAAACCCCCTCCATACGGTAACAAAACGTTGTTACGATATTTCGTGGTTCCGTAAATATTTTCCAGTGGTCACAGCATATGCCAGTGAAACCCCCCCCCCCCCCCTCTCCCACCAACATAATATGACCCACACATATTGGTGATATACCGTAAATTGCGACAGACAAGAAGTAGACATGGTGTGCAAGACGATCTCAAGATTGTTAGCTCATAATATCTACGTAGCACATACTGAACACGCCATATAAAGTGACCCCGTGTTTTGAAGAAAAAAAGTGTTTAGGCTTCAACACTCGACCTATACGCTGGATTATGCGGTGCCTATCTATACAAACAGAGACCCGTGGAATTCAGGCAGGCGCTCTCTAATTTGAAGACAGCTGTCAGAGCAGGCATGCATTCAACTAGTGATTAAAGCGACGTTCTCCTAGCCATTCAATCATTGAGAGTTCCCTCCGAGCTTCATCGCGTTCACTTCACCCGTCTTATTGTTAACCCCACCTTAACCCGGTCCATTTTATACCCATCAAAGTTGGTCCGAAACAAGTATGATTTTCCCTGGTTGAGAACTGCAAACTCAATGTCTTGACAGCTTTCCAGTCGCCCTTGTGTTACACGGGCCACTGACCACAGCCGAGTGTTCGTAGAGGTCGCTGGGTGCGGAATGTTAAGGACCCTCACTTCCTATTTTAGACATAAAGTTGTACATTAATTCCTTCACGTCACGCTGGGTTGGTTCTCTTATACTCTGGTCTTTCCCTCGAGCCATGCAGGCTTTTCTATCTTACAATAGTCGACCCGGTCTAACTTGGTGATAAGGAAATGTCTTCCGATATAAAAGCAGCCAATGTGACGCTGATGACATCGCGCTTTGAGTGCTGACTGTTCTATAAAACTACAGGTTTAGCACCATATACCTCGTATGCCAATGATGTGAAAGTTTTTTACTTACTGTACCCTTATCTTTCTTTCCTACGATATCTATCATTTTTCTCTGTCTTTCCTCAAACTCTTGTACTTGAGGAGGCCGCGTTAGCTCAGTTGATAGAAGACTCGCTTTCAAGTCCAGCAGCGACTCGCTGCAGCCCACGGCCGGTGTTCGAAACAAGGCGGTTCCCGGGGTTCACCCAGCCTCTAGGTAATGGGTACCAGAGTAAACACTGGGGTAAATGGAGGAACGTCGCTGTAGCTACGGAGTTGCGTGCGGACGGCGACATAGGCGTAGAGTTTCTTATCAGCTGTCCGTACTGGGAGCAGAGCAGTTATGGTTTATATATAACCGTGTGCAATGACACCGTTTCACATTTCCCGACTTGACCTTTACCTCTTTTTCTTTAGAGTTTACCAGCTGCCAACTCAGGCGGAAAATTTTGGCTGTTCGTCCACTTCTGGACACACCCTAATCGGAGCTTGAGATTTACATGCACATCTGTTTTACAGATCTATCTAGCCGCAGACTATTGGTTCCTTGCCGCTCAGGAAGATGTAATCTGGTTTTGAAGGAAACATCATACTTAGTACACACACACTCTCTCTCTCTCTCCCCCTCTCTCTCTCCTCTCTCTATTCCTTTTTCTACGTGATTTTCTCTTTTTTTTTCATACCCATATGGATGACACAGAGATTTTGTAGAGAATTACCGGGAGGGTCAAATAATATAGGGGTGTCGAGGAATGAAATTACCAACCACAAACAATAACCATAGCCTTATCACCTCTCCCCCTCCCCAACATTACTATTTTACTTATCGATAATTTCTTACGAAATCTCACATCCCCATAGATCAGGGTGAAATAAAAGAAATAATAAATTTCTGTAACCTATGGTGCCATTTCAATGGGTTGAAATAAATTCTGTCCGTATTCCATAGTCGTGGATTTCAAGCTGTACGATAGACATGGCCAATGAGACACCTTTTTTGGGGGTGCCTAGTTGACCATGTATCTTAGTGCACTTGTATTCATGGCGAGGCGCAGACGCCGTCTGGAGGTGACAGGTTCAATTCCCGGCACGGTAACTATAGCTTTCGATTTTTATATTGTCTAGTGTGTTCTTCTATCTTTCTACTTCTTTCTATGAGTGCCGTTCACAATACTTTCTGTTACTTGATTATTTCTACTCCAATCCTGTACTGTCTAATATACCACCCTCCCCCCCCCCCCCCACCCACTCCCCTCCCCACCCACCCACCCCTCCCTCCTATTTTTTTTATTCTACCCACTCTCCCCACTCACCCACCCCTCCCCCCTATTTTTTTTTTATTCTACCCACTCTCCCCACCAATTTCCACTGTCGTTTAAAGCTGAGCCTATTAGGGATCATCGTCATCATGTCACAGGTCCTTTCCATAACGTCGCTCTCATCCCAGTCTGCCTGAAAGAAACTCGGTCTCTCGCCAGTTCCCCCGCCTCATTCCCTTTCATACTCAAGGAGTCACTTATATTCTGTGCCCATCTTCGTGTCGGTCGGCCCCTGCCCCTCTTTCCTGGTACCATGCCTTCTGCTATAACTTTTTCCAATCCATCGTGGCGCTTAACATGACCAAAATATTTCAGCTTCCGAGACAGGATGCTGTTTATTAGCCAATCTTCCTAGATGTTCAGGTCTTTCAAGATGTCAGTATTTCTCCTCTTCTTTGTCCAAGATATTCTGAGAATCTTTCTATAGCACTTCAGCTCAAACGCCCCTATTCTCTTTCTTAAGCACTGAGAGATAGTCCACGACTCACATCCGTATATAGCCACAGGAAAGGGATAAAATTTGAAAACAACTTCCAGACTAGCGCACACCCGTACAAGGAACAGACGCTCTGAATGGGGAAAAAAAGCATCTGCTTCAGATCACCGGCGGAAGAATCCGACACTGGGCCGAGGCGAACCAACTTTATTTTTACAGTCACAAACTGGCTACACAGGCCGGTCTTAAATTCGGTATCTCCAACCACTCGTCTTTCACACAGCTTCACATAACTCCTTTTCGATTTGCAACTGTCAAGGTATTGTGCGTTTATGTTTATTCAATTCATCAACATCATGGCACACGGGTATAACCCACAAGTGCTCCGTTCTACTTCTAACTCAAGACTGAGTCTGAAGAATCTCAATGCAGTGCACGAACTCCGTTGCATCGGCGAGGATCCTCAAATACTTTTTATAGATTTTTAACTCCAAATTTTGCCTAGGCAGCGCCGTTAGGCAACACTTTTTTTCGATCTGCAAGGGCCAAGGTATTATTTACGTGCATCTGCCTGCCAGGCAAGTAACCAGCAGTCTGCATACAAATCAGTAAAACTGTAAAAATCTGTAAAACGGATACGCACGCAACACTCAAGTTCTGGAATCGAACTGCAGTCCAGAAGTGGATGAACAAAACCGGAACTTTCCGCCAGAGTTTACAGCTGGTAAACGCGAAGAAGAAGTTCAATTTCGCCCAGGTCATGAAGGCGTTTCTTTTCGTATTGCCCCATCCAAGTCATTTCAATCCGCCAAACCCCTAACATACTGCTCTTTCCCGCGAACTCCCGCATTTACTTCGTTTGGGGTGAATTAAAATAAAAGTACAGATCTTAATTTTTACCAAATGCGGACTCCAGTATGTCCTATTTTGTTCACCGTTTGTGACACTTCATCCATCTGATGTTATCCATGTGCTTAGATATCTAAACTTCAGTTATCACACGTCAGTTATCCTTAAAGTATGAGAACTAACCTTTTCCGTAGGACTCTGGATAAATAAACATACGGATCCACTATCCCGACACATATCCAAGAAAACACGTTGCTAGTTCATACAGCATATACCGCATTGTACCGTAATCCATAAATAAGAAATAAAACGTGTGCAGATCCGACACAGCCAATATCAAGGGAAGCAATACTGGGCGGACCAGCTCCCAGGCATAGTAAACGAGGCAACCTTGTCACGTGAAACCATTCACCCCCAGTAAATGTCGGTTTACGGATGGGTTGAGGGAAACCGCAAACACAACCCAGTAGCAGGGCTGCCAATGGGATTTTTTTTTTAAACCCAGCCTAGCTGAACAAAATCCCAAGCAATACATAGACACACCGGCACACACAAACACACACACAAAACACACACACACACACACACACAAACGCAGATTTTTAAAATGTACAAAATTTAGACTTACGAAACAAAACATTTACAACTTTTATATAAGGGATATAAAGTTCTTTTAATAAACAGATTTCCCCATGGCGTCATATAAAAACCTAGATCTGGGGGAAAACCAAGCATTGGCAGTCCTGCCCAGTAGCTGGTTAACGTCTTTATATCAGCTCTTTCGGCAAAAAATTCTGTTAAGCCGGTCGGCCCGAAGCTGTAACCTGTGGCTTGCCTGTTGGGGATAAAGGCAGATGAGGTCTGAGAAAGGCCTTATTCTAATTTCGTCCTTCTTAAAACGAATTTTTTTGTCATTTGAAGCCCTACTCTGGCTTTTGCCAGGGGCCGCAATATAGGCAGGCCATATATGGCCAAATGTCTGAACGCGGTTTCTGGGACCTCTCCACGGCGATCCTCATCCACATGGTGGCACTTTGTGTCATCGGGTGTTTATCGCTTGTGTGATGTCCTGGTGGGGTAGAAAGTCAGTTCAGTTCAGAAAGGCCTAGGACTGACCGACTATGTAGTTACGTGCCTAAGTTCTAGCGGCCCCCTTGATGACAGCTGCCGATGTTGTAGCGTCCAGGTGCTGGGGCGGTGTTCGTTGACTGCATGGATGTTCGGGCGTTTTGCTTGCATTCTGGGGCACCTGTTGGGGTACTGACGCGAGAAAACAAGGGTGTGTGTGTACGCGCGCGCGTCTCTGGTTTAGACATTGCGAACGCGCTTAGTAATTCCAAGGGTGCCGGGTTCGATTCTAGTTGCAGGCCTTGCAAGCTGCGGTTGTTTCGATAGTGGTATCGACAACTGACCGTACAGAGAGCAATGGCAAACTGACTACTGCATACAAATTTGTCTAAAAAACCATAGGGGCCAAAAATTGCTGGATTTGGTTCTGTAACTCCTGTAAAGAATGCACAACTAACATGTAAGAGAGAGAGAGAGAATGAGAGAGAGAGAGTGTGTGTGTGTGTATATATGTATGTAATATATATATATATATATATATATATATATATATATGGCTATCCTCTGAATAACGGTCCCAAATTATGGAAGCCGAAAATATACCCTAACAGGGCCTCAGTCACATGTAAATTGCGGACCTCTTCCGGCGACTACACAGCATACCGGCTCCGTTAAAGTCACTGCCGAGAGCATCTCCCGCGCCGCTACGCGCGGCACGAAGCGGAGTTAAACTAGAAGGCTGGGACTCACGAGCAGCAGCTACCGCATGTCATGCAGCTTCCTCCATTTTATTTGCCCATGTGTACCAGCCATCTAGTTTAGCCCCGCTCCGCGCCACGCGTAGCGGTGTGGAAGATACTCTCGGCGGTATTCTGTGAAGTCGCCGGAAGAGGTCCGCAATTTACATGTGACTGAGGCCCTGTTGGGGTACACACAGGAGTGCCTACAATGACAACTTGGTAAGCTTCTGACCCACCCACCACCCCCCCCCCCCCACACACACACACACACAATCGTACAGCAGCGACAGGTGGTCTCAATGAGCTTAATTAAGTCTTGTTTAGGTGTGTACTGATAATACTAATAATTAAAATTATCATTGTGTGACAAATAGCAAATAAATCTACTAATATATTTAAAATAATATGATACGCAAAAACGAAAACACACACAGACTTCACAAGAGAACTTGTATACAACTTCAGAGGTAAGTGGACGCAAAACTCAAGTTCAGAAACAAGACAGAAGTCCAGAAGTAAAGGACGAACAACTATAACATTCCCCATGAGTACACTGTCGGTGAAGGAAGAGGAAAAGAAGAAGAAGACGAAGAAGAAGAAGAAGACGAAGAAGAAGAAGACGAAGAAGAAGAAGACGAAGAAGAAGAAGAAGAAGAAGAAGAAGAAGAAAGAAGGAAGAAGAAGAAGAAGAAGAAAGAAGAAGAAGAAGAAGAAGAAGAAGAAGAAGAAGAAGAAGAAGAAAAAAGAAGAAGAAGAAGAAGAAAAAAAGAAGAAGAAGAAGAAGAAGAAGAAGAAAGAAGAAGAAGAAGAAGAAGAAGAAGAAGAAGAAGAAGAAGAAGAAGAAGAAGAAGAAGAAGAAGAAGAAGAAGAAGAAGAAGAAGAAGAAGAAGAAGAAGAAGAAGAAGAAGAAGAAGAAGAAGAAGAAGAAGAAGAAGAAGAAGAAGAAGAAGAAGAAGAAGAAGAAGAAGAAAAAGAAGAAGAAGAAGAAGGAGGAGGAGTAGAAGAAGAAGAAGCAGAAGAAGAAGCAGAAGAAGAAGAAGAAAAAGAAGCAGCAGCAGCAGCAGCAGCAGCAGAAGCAGCAGCAGCAGCAGCAGCAGAAGAAGAAGAAGAAGAAGAAGAAGAAGAAGAAGAAGAAGAAGAAGAAGAAGAAGAAGAAGAAGAAGAAGAAGAAGAAGGAGGAGGAGTAGAAGAAGAAGAAGCAGAAGAAGAAGCAGAAGAAGCAGCAGCAAGCAGCAGCAGCAGCAGCAGCAGCAGCAGCAGCAGAAGAAGAAGAAGAAGAAGAAGAAAGAAGAAGAAGAGAAGGAGGAGGAGGAGTAGAAGAAGCAAGAAGAAGAAGCAGAAAGAAGAAGAAGAAGAAGAAGAAAAGCAGAAGCAGCAGCAGCAGCAGCAGCAGCAGAAGCAGAAGAAGAAGAAAGCAGCAGCAGAAGAAGAAGAAAGAAGAAGAAGCAGCAGAAGAAGTAAAGAAGAAGAAGAAGAAGAAGAGAAGAAGAAGAAGAAGAAGAAGAAGAAGAAGAAGAAAGAAGAAGAAGAAGCAGAAGAAGAGACAGAAGAAGAAGAAGAAGAAGAAGAAGAAGAAGAAGAAGAAGAAGAAGAAGAAGAAGAAGAAGAAGAAGAAGGAGGAGGAGTAGAAGAAGAAGAAGCAGAAGAAGAAGCAGAAGAAGAAGAAGAAGATTTTCATTGAGAAGACTAGAAAATTAGGTAGACTGTCAGGTTCGCACGTCACTGAGTCATGTCTCTCTCTCTCTCTCTCTCACTCTCTCTCTCTCTCTCTCTCCCTCTCTCTCCTCCATGTGTGTGTGCGCGCGAGCGCGCGCATGTGTATTTGAGTGAGACAGAAAGGTCACATCTTATTCGCGTTCTTACGTAATGCATTGTTATCTACTCGCATCGTCAAGCGTGACCTGAAATCAGATAGGGAGAAGAAACGCTTCTATCACCAAAGATGAGAAAAACACCTGTCTATAATGTAAAGGTGCGCCCACACCTGTGTGTGTGTGTGCTTGTGTGTGCGTGTATTTAAAAGACAGCAATAAGCAAATCAACTGACCACGCCAGCTCTTTTACTTACTTACTTACTTATTTACTTAGTCGCCCCTATTTTACCTTGTGGTATAGAGGTTTACCAGAGAGATTGCCAGACGTCTCTATCCGTAGTTTTCTTCCTGGCTATGTTGCATTCAAGTCCTCTGAAAATCTTTCAGCTCTTTGAGGCAGGCAGGCAGGCAGGCAGGCAGGCAGGCAGGCAGGCAGGCAGGCAGGCAGGCAGGCAGGCAGGCAGACAGGCAGACAGACAGACAGACAGACAGACAGACAGACAGACAGACAGACAGACAGACAGACAGACAGACAGACAGACAGACAGACAGACAGACAGACAGACAGACAGACAGACAGGCAGGCAGGCAGACAGACAGACAGACAGATATGCCAGAATATTCACTTCACTGTGCAGTGTATTGTGGGCACATTTTTGTTTTAAGTGACAATGGAAATATTTCGGATACATTAAAAGGGTCTTTAAGTGTTAGGGCCGCATGGCTAGTGCTGTCGCCAGGCACTGTGCATGGTAGGATTTTATTTGTCCAAGAAAGAAAGAATTCCACAACCTTAATGAGGTTCCGAACCTCGGTTTCCTGCATGACAACCCAGCCTTTGTAACCACTAAACCAGTTGTTCTTCACTTGAACTCGTTAAACTCGCACCAACTCTCACCTCACGTAATACATCAATAAATGCAAATATACCTCCCCAAAATCAGTACAAACATGTAAATATCATCACCTCTGCTTTTGTTCACAGTCACCGAATATTTACACAACCTTCGCGGTATTACGACACACAGAAAGACAAAGAAATGTAACAAGCTTATATCTTGATTAATTGCGTCGACACAAGAAACAGCATTGTTGATCACAGATTGCGTCGACGCAAGAAACAGAAGTGTTGATCACAGATTACATGGACACAATGGCGAAGGCGGTGGTCCGAGGAAATCATTAGTCGGCGACATCCTAGTGAATCAGATGGCTCGGTATGTTTCTATCACCAGAAGGAGAATAAACAACAACATATGTTCGGGTAGATGTGCTTGAGTGCTGTGACAACAAAAAATGTACATGTATTTAGCTGAATATATACACGCAATGAACTGTAGATGAGTATATCGCTTCTTTTTCTGCGTTCGCCCTTCAAGGCGGTGAATACGTTGTGGTTTACAGCAAGACTGCGATATTTGCACCTTTCTATAAAAACACATCTGATTTTAGCCAATACCTTATCCGTCGTCTCCTACGACATGATTGTTGGAGAAGGTGGGGAGGGTAGTGGTGGGTTTCTTGTTTTTTCTCCACCAGAACTCGGACCCTGGAACCCACATGAAGGGTATAAACAATGAATAGTGCAGTCTGTATGTGTGGGTGTCCATGTGAGGGTAGATGACAGATGGAGGGTAGGTAAACAGATAGCAACATAGAAGGTCATGCAGATAGTCAGAAAGGCCGACGCCTAACCAGCAAAGCACGGCTGTAGGGAGAGCTTGACCAAAGCTGCCTTCAAAATGGGCCTTGGAGGCCGACGTCAGCTTGACGTGACGTCACTACTCCGGGCTAAGGATACGTACACAAACCACTCTGAGTAAGGCAACCAATGTCTTAGAAATAGGGTGAGCATACGTCTTCCTGGGTCAGGTCCATTTTTTTTTTCTTTTTGGGTGACCCCAGGCTTTTCCCTGAGAACACCCAAAAACATTTATAGAAATAAGCATGAGAAAAGAACATGTATAAAGGTTATACACAAATACACACTACAAGGGAAAATAATCAAATCTACATTAGTAGATAGATCTACACTACATAAGTGGAACATGTTAAACCAAGGCAAGCAATTCAACTTGGAAAAAAACATATAATGAAGACGGCCTTGGCTTGACAGATAGACTCTGGGGTCACTACTCAATACCCCTGGCCCGGTCGTGAACTCTGTCACTCTGTCAAAGAAGTCACGCCGTTTTCATACCATCTACTCCAATCGTTTACTTGCTAGGATGACAGGTCATGCATCATCATACTGAACCTTCATTCGCCAATGAATTTCTAAACATTTTAAACCTTCAATGATTTAAAAAGGAATAACAGAACGATGCTCCTCTTTGATGCATGTCGAAAGCAAAGCGATAATTTTTTAATTGTCATTATGAGGTCATCGTGTGCGTCTGCAAGGTAATGTCACGCGCTTAACACTCTTGTCATCCTTAACACCAATACTTACAGGTTACAAGACAAGGCATTGTTAGTGTAATTTTTATCACGCTTGTAAGCTTTTCAAGAGAATTTACGGCTGCTCGGCTAGTGCTGTCGCCACGCACAGTGCATGTAAAAATGTTTAATTTTGTCCCCGACGACAAAAAAAAAATCCTTCATCTTACCAGGGGTCGAACCCGGGCTCTTCCCATGAAAGCCTGGCGTTGTACCTGCGTGTCAAATCTGATTCCCTTAATCTGAGAACCGTTATACCACACAGATTCCCACATTCTGAGAACCGTTGTACCACACAGATTGCCACAATCTGAGAACCGCTGCACCACACAGATTCCCTCAATCTGAGAACCACTGTACCACACAGATTCCCTCAAACTGAGAACCGCTGTACCACACAGATTCCCTCAATCTGAGAACCGCTGTACCACACAGATTCCCTCAAACTGAGAACCGCTGTACCACACAGATTCCCACAATCTGAGAACCGCTGTATCACACAGATTCCCTCAATCTGAGAACCGCTCTACCACACAGATTCCCTCAATCTGAGAACCGCTGTACCACACAGATTCCCTCAAACTGAGAACCCCTGTACCACACAGATTCCCACAATCTGAGAACCGTTGTAACACACAGATTCCCACAATCTGAGAACCGTTGTACCACACAGATTTCCTCAATCTGAGAACCGTTGTATCACAAAGATTCCCTCAATCTGAGAACCGCCGTACCACACAGATTCCCTCAATCTGAGAACCGTTGTACCACACAGATTCCCTCAATCTGAGAACCGCTGTACCACACAGATACCCTCAATCTGAGAACCGTTGTACCACACAGATTTCCACAATCTGAGAACCGTTGTACCACACAGATTCTCTCAATCTGAGAACCGCTGTACCACACAGATTCCCTCAATCTGAAAACCGCTGTACCACACAAATTTCCTCAATCTGAGAACCGTTGTACCACACAGATTTCCACAATCTGAGAACCGCTGTACCACACAGATTCCCTCAATCTGAGAACCGCTGTACCACACAAATTCCCTCAATCTGAGAACCGTTGTACCACACAGATTTCCACAATCTGAGAACCACTGTGCCACACAGATTCCCTCAATCTAAGAACCGCTGTACCACACAGATTCCCTCAATCTGAGAACCGCTGTACTACACAGATTCCCACAATCTGAGAACCTTTGTACCACACAGATTCCCACAATCTGAGAACCGTTGTACGACACAGATTCCCACAATCTGACAACCGCTGTACCACACAGATTCCCACAATCTGAGAACCGTTGTACCACACAGATTCCCACAATCTGAGAACCGCTGTACCACACAGATTCCCACAATTTGAGAACCGTTGTACCACACAGATTCCTACAATCTGAAAACCGTTGTACCACACAGATTCTCACAATCTGAGAACCGCTGTAGCACACAGATTCCCACAATCTGAGAACCGATGTACCACACAGATTCCCAGTCTGAGAACCACTGTACCACACAGATTCCCACAGTCTGAGAACCGTTGTACTTCACATATATCCAGAATTTGAGAACCGCTGTACCACACAGATTTCCACAATCTGGGAACCGCTGTACCACACAGATTCCCGCATTCTGAGAACCGTTGTACCACACAGATTCTCACAATCTGAGAACCGTTGTACAAGACAGATTTCCCCCAATTTGAGAAGTGAAGTACGCACCAGGGAAAACTGGGACGCAGGTAAAGTTGAGACAAATTAAACTGGAGGAGTGGTGAACTCTATTCATAGACGCAGATAAACTTGAGACACCAACCAAGGCCAACCCTCACTATGTACGCTAGTTGTCCTACACTGAAAACAGAAGAGGGATCGACCACGACGATGTCAACGACGACAATGATAATGATGATCATGACAATACTGTGACTACTACTTGTGGTTCTTTTATTTTATTTCACCTCCTCTCGGAGTCTCAGAGATTGTCTATCGATTTACCATCAGGGAATTCTAGGGGAAACAGTCCTATATTTTAAGGGTGTTATCACATGACTTCGTTCGGTGTTCGTATAATGTATGATTTGAGGAAAATTGAGTTTAAAATCCACTTAAAGTATTTCAGGATCCTCGCAGGGGCAACAGAGTTCGTGCACTGCGCTGAGATTCTTCAGACTCAGGCTTGAGGTAAAAGAAGAAGACGGAGCACTTATGGGTTTCATCCGGGTAAAACTAACTTTCTTTCTGTCCGAATTTGTTGGTTGTTTAACTGCGTCATCATTGTCAGTGTATGTTACTTTCGTTCGTTCCTGTTAAATGAACAGCGATTTACATAACCCCAACTATGAAATTTATAGGGAATGTCCCATGAAATCTCGGAGACCCCGAGAAAAGATTTGAAAAAAAAAAAAAAAACCCTAATAGTATTTCTCATGCCGCTTCTGCAACTCTTAGTGTTGCTGCTCCTATTATTGCTACTACAACCACTGCTGCCGCTTCTACTACAACCACTGGTGCCGCTTTTACTACAACAACTGCTGCTGCCTCTACTACAACCAGTGTTGCTGCTTCTACTACAACCACTGCTGCCGCCTCTACTACAACCACTGCTGCTACCTCTACTACAACCAGTGCTGCTGCCTCTACTACAACCACTGCTGCTGCTTCTACTACAACAACTGCTGCTGCCTCTACTACAACCAGTGCTGCTGCCTCTACTACAACCATTGCTGCTGCTTCTACTACAACCACTGCTGCTACCTCTACTACAACCAGTGCTGCTGCCTCTACTACAACCACTGCTGCTGCTTCTACTACAACCACTGCTACTACCTCTACTACAACCACTGCTGCTGCATCTACTACAACCACTGCTGCTGCTTCTACTACAACCACTGCTGCTGCCTCTACTACAACCAGTGCTGCTGCCTCTACTACAACCACTGCTGCTGCTTCTACTACAACCACTGCTGCTGCTGCATATACTACCGCTGGTTTCTTACAACTACCCCTACAATACTACTACTACCATTATTGCAACAACTACAGCTGCAGCCAGTAATGCTAAAAACTAGAGGACTTACAGACAGATCGACAGACTGGCATACTAAAAGACGGTCTCAACGATATAAAAACCCATCTATCTGTGGAATACATATCAGAGAGGCTGTCAGAAAAGAAACAAAGATGAATGAAAGCATACACAGGCTATGGATAAGCAAAGAAATGAAACAAAGGGCAAAGAAGACAAACCCTTAAAGCCTAGTACTATCCTGGAATCGAGACAACCACACAACAGGACACTCTGACAAAAGCTGCCATTGTGGAAGCTCCCGCTCCAGTTCTTCCATTAAGCGGAACATAAAACATCTCCTAAATAACATTTCTCCAGAGCTGCAATGATAACCCGGCTAATGCGATTTCTGTATATAATCTAACTGCAATGATTCCATTGACATAGATCTTAACTCATTCTCAGCGGAAAATATTTTGACAGCCAAAGAATTATTCTTCACATGTGCAGCTGTTTCTCTATTTGTGCCTTAGAGGCAGGCAATGTTAACTCTATCTGTTGGATCCGCATCGTAATGAAAGCAAAGTAAAAGTCCGCCCCCTTCCCTCCCCCTCTTTTTTAGGCGTACTGGGCACATAGGGCTAGACGTATATAGACCAATCGGTATTAGGTAGGTGATATGGTCAACACCACGCCGGCCACCTTTATTTCCAAACACTTTAGCTCGTACCCATTTAAGCATCCTGGTGTTTTTTATTTTTTATTAAATGACCTCTGCTGGCAGGTCGACTTAGCCTCAAACAGGTATCAGGAATAATGTCCTGCAAAGAAAAGGCGACCGGCGTGACGTGGCCGCTTTACTTATTAAGTATCGATGGGTCTAAAATAAAAAGTATGCCTGCTGTGGGAAAAGGGGGGGGGGTGGTGGGCAAGATAAACCGACTTGCACAGTTCGTGGCGAATACACTAACCAAGTTAATGAATCCTCAGGCTCATGACATCCACCCCAACACACACACACACACACACACACATACACACTTTTTCGGTCCAAGCGAGTAATTACATAATGTCTTTTTGTCTTAAGAAATTCCATTTCACTTTTTTTTTTAATATGTAGATTTTTTTTTTTATATCCAGAAACCATGAGTTGTAAACCCTTTGGCTTGGTACTATGGATATCGCAAACCTTCGGCCTTAATTCCATGATAGGTACCGTAAATCTGGGAGAAAAATGTGGCTTTTCTGCCTACCCCCAGGAGTGAATCCGAACCACAAGGAGTTCGTCACCCGGTCACCGCGCGTCCGGTTTAGCCAACTACGCTAGAGAGCCGGGCAAATATGTAGATCAAAGGGTGTTAAAATATGGTGCTTTACTTTTAATTCATCACAAACAATGGAAATCCTTGCATTTTCCTGGAAAAATCCAATATTCTAGGGGTGTTTTGACTGGGGTTAGGATTAGGAACTTTTTCAGCCCCGACCACCTCAGAAACACCGACTAACCCCAACCCAAACTGGAGCCCTAACGACTAACCCCAATCTATAACACTCTGGGATTCAATTTATTTGGAGCGAATTGAAGGTGAAGTACCTTAAATATTACCAGTACAGGTCTGAAGGAAATAATATCGTCATCTGGATACAGTAAGTAAATGAAACATGTATCTGGCCCAAAAAAATGACAGACCATAAACAGGATACGACAACGGCTGGAAAGGATTTCCCCTATTTTGCTTACATGACCCGATCCCTACTAAGGGACAACCACCCTTGATAATCAAAGGCAGAGAAATGAAACTCCCACAACCTCTGATTTCTGGCAGGCAGTGTTTGGATAAACCCGGACACGGATAGAGAGACTGCAACTTCCCCCACCGAAGACTGAATGGTGTTTCCCACAAAGGGAAACGGACATCAACGCAATCTACGGTTAATGAGTATACTTAGCTACCTACACCGTTAGGGGGGGGGCTGCGCGGGCAGATGCACTCCGACTTCGAAGAAAGCTCCCATTTAGTCAACTCCTACGACATGCTTGTAGGGGAGAGAGTGGACATATTCTTGTTTGCCTACAATTGGGTCCCGAACCAACAACTGGGTAGCGAAATCTACAAAGGAGCCCTGGAACCCACAAGAGGGCCCTGGAACATACTAGGAGCCCTGGAACCCACAAGGGGGGCCCTGGAACATACTAGGGGGCCCTAGAACCCACAATGGAGCCCTGGAACCCACAAGGGAGCCCTGGAACCCACAAGAAGGCCCTGGAACATACTAGGGGGCCCTGAAACCCACAAGAGGGCCTTGGAACCCACAATGGTAGACCACTATTAATCCTGCTGAAAACAGCTCGGATTATAAATATGCTTTGGTTTCTATTGTGCCAAACTAATTGACTTATTTGTTGTGTCAAGGGTTATGGCTTACTGTCCCTACCTGTGTGAGCCTGGTAGGGACCCGGTCGGGTTCTCCATTCTGGTCATGTGGTCCAGATGAAGGTTTCAACTGTCGTGTCCATTTGGTCTGTATCCCTGTCCGGTTGTTTCTTTTTTCTTCTTCCGGGTGCAGTTTTTTTTAATGCAAATGAAGGTGTTCTAGCCACAACGTTCATTTTCATTCCTCGTGATTATATTTGATCAGCCAGCTTCCCCGTGTGGGTTCCAAGGCCCAATGTTTAAGGGGGAGGGGGAACAGACACACTGTCCCCTCCCCTTTATAAGTATGTCGTAATGACCGGCTGGGGTTATTAGCATCATCATGTGGCAGGTCCATTGCAGAACGTCGCTCTCATCACGGTCTGCCTGACAGAAACTCGGCTTTTCGCCAGCTCTTCTGCCGCGTGTACTTTCAAGGAATCACTTATATCACGCTCCACTCTTCGTGTTGGTCTGCCTCTGCCCTGTAGACAAGTAGTCAAATGATGCCAAGCTCAGAGTCTGAGCATAAACATCTGTGATGAAGATGTACAACTTACTTAACAGCCCTGACCATGAGGTGGGACTACACGATCTCTATGTGGGTTCCTGGGCCCCATTGTGGGGAAAAACAAGAACAAACCGACTGTGCCATGATAAGCATGTAAAAGAAGTCGACTAAATAGGTGTTTTCTTTAAAGTTGCAGTGTATCTGCCTGAAAGGGGATGAACCAACAGTCTGTATGCACATAAGCCAGATCTGTAAAACGAATGTACATGCAAAACTTGGTTCTGCTGAAACAAGACCAAAATCCAGAAATGGACGAACAACCAGACATTTCAGCGGGAGTTTACAGCCGGTCAACGCTAAGAAGAAAAAGATCAGGAAGTAATCTAGTTCTCTCCAGCCCCCCGAATCCCCCTTTTCCCCGCCTCCCCCTGTCAGAAGTTCTCCATTCTTTCTACAATATCCACAAGTATATCTCCACAAAAACTAAAGCTCAGCTGACTCAGTGTCTTCATCCTTGCAGTACTCACTGTCCAGTCGCAACCATCTCCACTGTCCAGTCACAACCGCCTCCACTGTCCAGTCACAACCGCCTCCACTGTCCAGTCACAACCGCCTCCACTGTCCAGTCACAACCGCCTCCACTGTCCAGTCACAACCGCCTCCACTGTCCAGTCACAACCGCCTCCACTGTCCAGTCACAACCGTCTCCTGTCCAGTCACAACCGCCTCCACTGTCCAGTCACAACCGCCTCCACTGTCCAGTCCCACACCGCCTCCACTGTCAGTCACAACCGTCTCCTGTCCAGTCACAACACGCCTCCACTGTCCAGTCACAACCGCCTCCACTGTCCAGTCCACAAACCGCCTCCACTGTCCAGTGACAACCGCCTCACTGTCCAGTCACAAACCGCCTCCACTGTCCAGTCACAACCGCCTCCACTGTCCAGTCACAACCGCCTCCACTGTCCAGTCACAACCGCCTCCACTGTCCAGTCACAACCGCCTCCACTGTCCAGTCACAACCGTCCCCATCCAACCGGAAGCCTTGGTCCAGCATTCGTGCTCCTCGACCCCCCCCCCCTCTCTCTCTCTCTCTCTCTCTCTCTATCTCTCTCTCTCCTTCTTCTCTCTCTCTCTCTCTCTCTCTCTCTCTCTCCTTCTTTCTCTCACAAACTTGAGCTTCAGAATTAGCAGATTTCCAAGTGGACGTTATAAAGCTGCCCGGAATATTGATTGATCACATTAATTTTAAAAGGAAAAAACATCAAGTAACCATTTCAGTCAATCCTAGGAATAAAAATAATATATATATATATAGATATATCTATATAGAGACGATATATAGACATATATATATATATAGAGATATAGATATATATAGATATATATATACATACATACGATATATATATACAGATATATATACATTATATATATATATATAGATAATATATATAGATATATTATATATATTATATATATATATATATATATAGACATATATATACACATACGCGCGCGCGCACACACTCACAAAGTTAAGTGCCAACCACCTAGACTCGAAGAAATATTCCTTCTTTTTATTTTATTCTGCTCTATCTTTTTTTTCGCCGTGCCTTCGGACAACGATAACAATATAAATAATACACCAGCCAAAGCAGAGGTTTTTTCCCCCCCCAAAATTGTTTAAAAAAACCCGTTATCAGCAACAAGGTTCAAGGACAAAAAGACGGGGGGGAAAAAAAGATCTTTAGACTGTATCAGCCGTGTCGTCACGTGACAGTGCCACAGATAAGATGTGTAACCTGTGACCCCGCACGTGTGTAGCGGAAACGGAACCAAGCGTGCTGTTTACGCCATCAGCACAGCTAAATATAAACACGGGGGTTGGATGTGGCCGGATCTAGGTGTTTTGTGTTCCGTCGAACACAGAATGCACCGAATGACTTCTGCCCTCAAGGTAACCTACTTTCTACTTTTCCTAACAGCGCAATAAACCAACCTGGAAATCCCTCTTCGTCCGCGGTTGCTTCTTCAATTATGACTGCTTTTGACACTCAGGCAAACAATGTCTTTGAAGAGTATAAATGAAGATAAACTGTAAAAATTTCTTGTTCCCATCTTGAAAACAGGTAACCTATCCAACAGTGGTATGTACCTAGAAGCTAGGGGCCGCGTTAGCGAAGTCGATAGGATACTCGCTTTCAAATGCAGCTGCCACTCGCTGCAGCCCACGGCAAGTGTTCGAAACCGGGCGGTTCCCGGGGTTCACTTAACCTCTAGGAAATGGATACCAGAGTTAACACTTTGGGGTAAATGGAGGAACGTCGCTGTAGCTACGGAGTTACGTGCGAACGGCGACGCAGGCGGACAGTTTCTTATCAGATGTCCGTACTGGTGGCAGAGCACTTATGGTTTATAACCGTGTGCAATGACGCTGTTTCACATCTCCCGACTTTACTTTTTTTTTTTTTTTTTTTTAACCTAGAAGCTAAAAGATGTTTTGTGAGAAGTTCTCTCTGTTTTTTTTACAGTTGTGATAATGACTTTGGTGGAAATGTTGTCATCTGCCTGCTGGGTAAGCAGTAGGTTTTTTGTGTTTCCCCCAAAATGAGGTCACGCCACTAACACGTGAAAGATCACATAAATTATCTAATCCTCTCAAGTTAAAAGTTAAAAAACATGTAGAACCTTCCCTGCATATTTTTGGCTATTTGTGACAATCATTTTATCCAATGGGTCAAAAGAATATGATTTGTAACATTAATGTTGTAAATTGTACACCTGTGGGGGTACCCTAAACAAATGTTAGTGTTGTCGGTAGGCGCAGGACGGCCGTCTGGAGATGACGTTCAATTCCCCGGCACGGAACCCGACGCATGCATATTTTGGCTAGTCTGTTTGTGACATCAACTAATGTTAATGTTCAAATGGGTTCAATGACTTTATGTCAGTTATTCCATAGTTTTAACGGCCTTAACGGTTCTCCCCCTCTGTTTATTTTAGTAATACGACCGGAACCCACCCATCCAGACATAGCCAATAAGACACCTTAAGGTTTTTTCGTTTTTTGTGTTTATTCGGGGGTGCTTCTAGTTGTAACAATGCCAGCTTTCAATGGTTTGAAATAGTCCGCACTTGTATTTCATGGCGTGGGCGCGCTAACGTCTATTGGACGCCGGTGACAAGTTCAATTCCCGGCACGGTAACTATAGCTTTCTATTTTTATGTTGTCTAGTGTGTTCTTCTATCTTTCTACTTCTTTGTATGAGTGCCGATCAATACACTTTCTGTGACTTGATTAATTCATAATGTAATGTTCAGTAGCTTGATATTCCCCCCTAATGGTCAGCTCTTGATAACACTATCGCAGTCAACGCAGGCGTTTTGCTTCAAAATAGCCTACAGCTGGGATCGAACTCGGCAGCTCGGCATTACGAAACGCATTCACCACGCCCCATCTATAGACGCCGACTTGAAAACAGAACGGACCCTTTTCCATGTCTTCATGCGTACTGGGCATATAGGGCAAGGCCTATATTTTATATAGCAATCAATGCTTGGTGTGTGAGGTGGTTAGCATCACACCGGCCGCCTTTACTTCCCAGGACGGCACCTGGTACCCACTCGAAACTGGATCAACCTGAAAAATTCGCCTCCGACAGGACCCCTCGACCTTCCGATCCGCAATACCAGCGGTTCTCAACCTATAAGTCGCGATCCTCTTGTGGGTCGAACGTTCCTTTCACAGGAGTCGCCAAAGACCATTTCAAAACACATATTCATTGTAGATATAAAGTAGCGACGGAAATAACTGTAAGGTTGGGGGTCGTCACAACATGAGGGATTGTATTAAAGAGTCGCCACAACATGAGGGATTGTATTAAAGCGTCGCCACAACATGAGGGATTGTATTAAAGCGTCGCCACAACATGAGGGATTGTATTAAAGAGTCGCCTCAACATTAGGGATTGTATTAAAGCGTCGCCACAACATGAGGGATTGTATTAAAGCGTCGCCACAACATGAGGGATTGTATTAAAGAGTCGCCACAACATGAGGGATTGTATTAAAGAGTCGCCACAACATAAGGGATTGTATTAAAGCGTACATGGAGGGATTGTATTAAGCGTCGCCACAACATGAGGGATTGTATTGTAGTCGCCACACATGAGGGATTGTATTAAAGCGTCGCCACACAAGAGTCGCCACAAAACATGAGGGATTGTATTAAAGAGTCGCCACAACAGTCGCCACAACATGAGGGATTGTATTAAAGAGTCGCCACAACATGAGGATTGTATTAAAGAGTCGCCACAACATGGGGGATTGTATTGTATTCGCCACAACATGAGGATTGTACAAACGTCGCCACAACATGAGGGATTGTATTAAAGAGTCGCCACAACATGAGGGATTGTATTAAAGAGTCGCCACAACATGAGGGATTGTATTAAAGAGTCGCCACAACATGAGGGATTGTATTAAAGCGTCGCAGCGTTACGTAAGTTTGGGCGACACTGCGCTACACAATGGCGGCCCCCAAACGCTGACGTAGTTTATTTCAGTAAGTAAAAAACTCTTGTCCGTGCCTTTAGACCTTACTGGGAATACGGGCTAATCCTAATTTAAACACAATCGGCACTGGATGGGTGATGTCGCCAACAGCATGTCGGTCGCCTTCAGTTTCAGGACCCCCATCTGGTACCCACTGAATGCTGGGTCGACCTGGGTGCCGAGGTTATTTACAAAATAAAAAGCGTAGAGCTTATTTACCTTACATCTGAATCCAGCATTGTCCGTGACAGGCTAGCACTAGCTTTCCAAAACCGCCAGCGGTTAACGGAGGGTCAACCAAGCTATGCTTTTCCACACAACCTCGACCCATTTACAATTAAGGGAGGTAACACAAACAAAATATTTACCGGAGATTCCGCAAGAATTCCAGAAACAATTAACCCTGTACCAGGCAAAAGCACCGCGTACACCTGACAACATGTTAATTATAATGTTTATTCGGCTAGTTAGGGATGGCGACACTAAGAAAACTGTTTTTAAGACGAAACTTTTAGTCAGGGTATCATTTTTTTTTTTTTGGAGGTGGAAAGGGGAGGAGGGGCACAAGCCATATTTATTGGTCAATTTATGTGTGCGCCCGTGTGTGCACTATACTTGATTGTCCAACTTCGCTCGGGATAGTGAAAGAAAGTCTTATTATCCCGTCCTCTACTTCATATTAGTCTCCACGTTACAATGTCCAGTTCTAGAGGCTCTATGGCTAACTAAAACCTTATATTTAATATCCATTCTCCTTCATCTTTGTCTCCACCGCTGCCGTATCATCAGTCATCGCACCTAAGTACCCAAGAGGCATCCCTGTAATGCTAACACCAGCATTTAACAATCTGGGAGACAGACAAAATGTATTGTCTCGGACACACATAGATATGTGGTTTCAGTGAAAATAGCCAAATATAAATTTTTACAATACAATTACCTTTTCAGAGAAAATAATAGGAAACAATATTCAAAGGGATATAATTCCAGCGAAAAATTACTTTTACTGCTTGAAGTTATGAAGGCAAAGTCATATCTTAGAGTAGCTGAGGACAAGAAGCATCTCCTGCACGAAGCCCTGGGTAGGGCTAAATGTCACAGACTAAAAAGACTGTTAAATTAAACAATGTAGTTAATGGCAAATGAAAATTCAACCCATGTAATGGTAGCGGTTTGGAAAGAGTTAACACTTTATTTATAATAAACACACGTAATATAGAAATGATTTGTAGTTTGTATATATATATATATATATATATATATATATATATATATATATATATATATATATATATATATATATATATATATATATATATATATAAATGTACTGAATGGTGAAAATGTCTCATTGCAGATTTGAGAGAAAACATGAAATGAAAAACAAAAAATACAAAACTTCTAGACACGGTCACGGGGGGTGAGGGTGGAGTGGCAACTGCCAATGGTGTCACACACGGTACCAGCTCCGTAGCTCGTGGACACATTTTGAGGTTTTCGCTGGCACAAGATCAAAGCCAGTATATTGGTATTGACTGATTCCTCCGCCACCACTGAGCAACAATGTTAAATGTGGCGGAATCATTCAAAGCCATTATGCAATCAACATAAGCACGCCAAGCAGTGTTGCCACTTTTCTTTGACAAAAAATATCCAAAACGGTGTCAAAAAATATCTAAAAAGATCTAAATCTGCGTGGAAAAGATCTAGAAAAAACATCCAAATTGAACAAGTCAAAAATTACATAGCTTTTGTTATGACTTACCCTACATAATCATGTCCTCACCTTCACTGATGTCTGCCTCATAAGATCCACAGGATAAACTTAGCTTGGATAATGAAGTTTTGAAGCTTCAGATCCAAATGACCCTAGCATGCTTTAGCTGTTCAAATTTCTTTATAAGTGGAACAGTAGGCTTATTTTTCTAGTCTCATTAGGCCGAATTTTAATGGCACGATAGCATTTAAAGAGGTCAAATTTCATCCTTTTTTTAGGTTAGATTGATATAATTCCTAGCACTGAAACTCTTTCTACGTCAGCATTTGAGTGGGGTAGTATCATGGGCAGACATGGCACTTCAAAGAGCTTACAGAATGGACTGTTTGATGAGGAATCTTTAAATTGTCTCACTTCACTCAAAACGCTTTAGTTTGTTTTGTTTGTCCAGTCAGCTAACTTTATTTTGGTTAACTGATATTCTGCTTCCACGACTCTATTATCAGTAGCCCATAAAAATTTCATAACTTTACAATATTTAGGTATGTCCTTTATTGGCTGAAGTATGTTGCTCATAGAAAAAAAAAGTGAAATATTTTTCAAAACTTCTAGATTTTCATGAAGTCTCTGCTTCAATAATGAGATAAGGAAATCTTGACAGCGTTTTCTTAAGTTGTTCTCTTCATTCTCTGTTAACAGTCCTTTTGTTTTTAAATCATCAATTTTTGATTCGATTTAATATTCAAGGTGTGGCTTAGGAGCCAAATAGCTCTCTATAGTGCAAGTGAGCAAATCAGCTTTAGAAGTTGGCAACACCAGTCTTTTACTGAGTGAAATAGCAAGGTGAGATCATCAAGTAATTTAACTTTATCAACAAGTTTAGATTCGAACAGTTTATTAACTTTTTGCACTCCTATTAGAATAGGTTAAAAAAAGAGAATGAATGACACATTTTTTTCATCACTGTACATTCCGTATAGTATTTCAGCTGTGTAGCACTTTTCACTTTGTCTTGTTATTTCAAAGTGTGTCTTCAACTTCAGCCATTGCTTCATAATTCTTTCAACAGCTGGTTAAATTGATAACCATCTAGTTTTGCAATCTGACAGAATTTTCGGTGGTATGAAACCATCATTCAAGGCTATATATAATGTATTGTATTGCTGTTGTCTGACAAATGCTTTGGAAAAAAAAATAAAGTGTTTCAGCAATAAGGTATTCCAAATTCCTTGGTAAATATTTAGATGAAGCATGTGATAATGCTAGCTGCAATGAATGACGCATACATTTTCTAAGTATTAATGATGGGTTAGCTTCCTTCAACTTGGCATAAACGCCATTGTTTATACCAACCATCACTGAGGCATTATCAGTACCAATTACAGCCAAATTCTTCAAGCCTAAATGTTTGCTGATTAAAAGGTCCTTCAGTTCCTAAACTATACTTTCTACATCCCACTTTTTCAATTGAACTAGTCCCAATTTTTTACAAATCGAACAAATGGTCACAGTTTGAAATTGCGCAGTGACAAATTAAAAACATTGTGACTGATACTTCAACTTTTGATGATTCATTTATCTGTATAGTTCTGAAAACAGATGTCAGTGGTGTAATATCTTTAAATGAAACTGCAGTTTTTATGCTTTTTTAGTCTCTGCATGACTCTTTGAGTTTTGTATTTTCGCTTCAATTTCACACTTGCAGTACTTACAACAAGCTTTGTCATATCCCCAGTTTTTAATTTTGTCATCATGCAACCACTCTTTCCACATTTTTTGCTCATACTTTACTTTTGGCATGTTGAAAGGTTTTTTCAAAGTGAAAGCCACATAAGAAGGTGAGCAATTTTTTTTTAAATCACATAAAAAAAAAAAACGCAAAGTCATCACAGTGAGGATAGGGTTGAAACAAAGTTAGTATGATTGACTGACTGACTTTCTACCCCACTAGGACATCACACAAGCGATAAACACCCGATGACACAAAGTGCCACCATGTGGATAAGGATCGCCTTGGAGAGGTCCCAGAAACCGCGTTCAGACAATTGGCCATATTTATGGCCTGCCTATATTGCGGCCCCTGGCAAAAGCCAGAGTAGGGCTTCAAATAAAGAAAAACTTCATCCTAAAAAGGACGTAAATTAGATTTTACAAACAAAGTTAGTATGATTTACGCGCGTTTTTATTAATCAGTACCGGGGCTGCCAGATATTTTTGCGTTGACCCCAGTGAGAGTTCAAAGTTCAAGTAATGGCAGTTGTCACAATGTAAGTGCCAGACCAAAACAAAAATATTGTAGTAAATATTTTACACAGTAATTATTAAATTGACACTGAAAGAAAAAAATCTATAAAATATCTATCTCCATATAAAAAGCATCTAGAAAAATATTTAGGATCTAGACGTGAAAAACAGTATCTAAATGCAATGAAAAAGATCTAAATTTGGATATAAAAGATCCAAAGTGGCAACACTGACGCCAAGCTCTAACATTAAGAATCATATAACCAGGTAAAAAAGATATGCCGATTAGCAACCGGACAAAAAAACATGCGCAGTCAGTGGTATGTGTGCGGTTGTGTAGCATACTGCGACCTACTAACCGAAAGCGTAGGTTTAAGTGCCCAGGTTACCGCCCCTATAAAGATATCAAATGTCGGTAACGCGAACCGTCATCAAATACTGACACCTGTGTACTCTGTGTCCTTCAGGACTGGCCAACCCAGAATTTCTTTTTATGTCTGTCTGGGTGCCTTTGTCGGCTCTGTGGCTAAGTCGATGCCAACGCTTCGTAATGCCCGGGTACTGGGTTCGATCCCAGCTGCGGGCCATACGCCTTGCGTTGGTTTCGACAGTGGTATCAGGGAGTTGACCGTCTACAAAGCAACGGCAAACTACTGGACGTCAAATTTGCCTAGTGAAACCACACAACAGCCAGGGGCTGATGGGGTTGGTTCTGCAACGTCCTGTAACCTAACCTGGGTGCCTTTAGGGGACTTGTGGAGCTCCTGGCTTTCAACTGAATTTGTACCAAACAGGTGTTACTCTAAACTCAGGGTTATTCAACCGGCGGTCCGCGGGCTGAATTTGGCCTACCGAGCAATTACAAGTGGCCCGCAGATCACTGCCAACTATACTACTGCATTAGTGATCTTTTAATGCTGGAGCGCCTGCCTGCGACGACCCCTGGCCCTAGAGTAAACTTAGCTGAACAGCCCTGTTTTCAGTCATGGATTTACGGTCGAGAGGAGTTACAATAAAAACAAAATGTTGCAGAAGAGTTGCAGTAACAACTGGAGCAAAGTGAGTCAATATAACAACTGGATGTGACACTGAGAAAGAAAACAAAACAGAAATCAAAAGCCAAGTCAGTTACCTGATACAGAAAGAATGGATCGGAATATAATTATGGGTCACTGCCCTGTTTCTACTGTCCTGTTTCTGCTTCACTGTCCTGTTTCTACTGTCCCGTTTCTGCTTCACTGTCCTGTTTCTACTGTCCCGTTTCTGCTTACTGTCCTGTTTCTACTGTCCTGTTTCTGCTTCACTATCCTGTTTCTGCTTCACTGTCCTGTTTCTGGTTCTGCTCAACTGTCCTGTTCTGACTTCACTGTCTGTTTCTGCTTCACTGTCCTGTTTACTCTGCTTCACTGTCCTGTTTTCTACTGTCCTGTTTCTGCTTCACTGTCCTGTTTCTACTGTCCTGTTTCTGCTTCACTGTCCTGTTTCTACTGTCCTGTTTCTGCTTCACTGTCCTGTTTCTACTGTCCTGTTTCTGCTTCACTGCCCTGTTTCTACTGTCCTGTTTCTGCTTCACTGTCCTGTTTCTGCTTCACTGTCCTGTTTCTACTGTCCTGTTTCTGCTTCACTGTCCTGTTTCTGCTTCACTGTCCTGTTTCTACTGTCCTGTTTCTGCTTCACTGTCCTGTTTCTGCTTCACTGTCCTGTTTCTACTGTCCTGTTTCTGCTTCACTGTCCTGTTTCTGCTTCACTGTCCTGTTTCTGCTTCACTGTCCTGTTTCTGCTTCACTGTCCTGTTTCTGCTTTACTGTCCTGTTTCTACTGTTCTGTTTCTGCTTCACTGTCCTGTTTCTACTGTCCTGTTTCTGCTTCACTGTCTTGTTTCTGCTTCACTGTCTTGTTTCTGCTTCACTGTCCTGTTTCTGCTTCACTGTCCTGTTTCTAGTACAAACAGATTTTGCACACAACTTAAGTCATTGCAAGGGTCTAGAACAGCACAAAGAAGACTCAAATATATAAAGTCAGCTGGCAGATGTTCTTGTTCTTCTTCTCTTTCACCGGCTGTAAACTCTAGCGAAAAGTTGTGGTTGTTCGTTAACTTGTGGACTGTAGCCCTGTTCCAAAACCGTTTTACAGATCTGACTCATTTGTATGCAGACTGTTGGTTACTTGTCACTTAGGCAGATGCACTATGACTTCGAAGGAAGCTCCCAATTAGTCTACTCTTGTTTTCCCCACAATAGTGCCCCGGAACCGACACTAGGAAGTTGGCAGATAAAAAAATCGATTTAATACACTGATAAACAAAAGGATTTAATACAAAAAGAAAGAGAAGGAATGAATTCACAGAAAGAGAGATAGATTAAATGCACACAAGACCAGACATAATTAACAGCCTACAGACAGAAGAGGAGAGAGACATAACTAACACAGTGGACGTGTGTTTGCGTATGTGGCTATGTTTATGCCCCTGTATGAACATGTCTGTCTGTCTGTCTATGTGTAATGTGTGTGTGTATATAAATATATATACGCGCGTGTGTGTATATGAGTGTAGATGTGAATATATTATATATATATATATATATATATATATATATAATATTATATATATATATATATGTGTTGTGTGGGTGTGTGTGGTGTGTGTGGTGTGTGTGTGTGTGTACATATATGTATACATACACACATTAGAGAGAGAACATACGAATAAACGATCTTCCCCTCGAGAAAGAGGCAGAGAGAGAGAGAGAGAGAGAGAGAGAGAGATGGGATACGATACATAAAAGAAAAAAAAAGTATGTGAAAGAGTGCTAGACAGAGAGAAAGATAATCAGATACTGCAGTAGAATGATCTGATTTAACTTCAAGTAGACTTCATATAGCCTCATTTACAGCAATAGCAGATTTCTATCGAAACCCCTGGCTGGCCATTTTCTTGCCGAGGTGCAAGAAACCCCTGGCTGGCCATTTTCTTGCCGAGGTGCAAGGAACCCCTGGCTGGCCATTTTCTCGCCGAGCTGCAAGAAACGCCTGGCTGGCCATTTCGCGAGCTGCCAAGAAACGCATGATGGCAATCTTCTTGACGAGGTGCAGGAATCCCTAGTGGCATTTTCTCGCCGAAGCTGCAAAAACCCCTGGGCTGCCATTTTCTTGCACAGCCTGCAAAGAAACGCGGATGGCGTTTCGTTAGCCTTTTCTGCCGAGCTGAAGGAAAACCCTGGCTTGACCATTATTGCCGAGCTGCAAGAAACGCCCTGGATGGCCATTTTCTTGCCGAGTGCAGAAACGCCTTGGATGGCCATTCTAGCGAGCTGCAAGAAAACCTCTGGCGGGGCCAATTCTTGGCGAGCTGCAAGGAACCCTGGCTGGCCATTTTCCTCGCCCAGCTGCAAGAAAAAGGGCCTTTCGGTTTAACAATGGCAAAAAGAAAAGGTTTTAAGAAAAAAACAAAGAGTTATGCAGCTTTACAAAATCACAATCTTCTTTCTTCGCNTTTTGCACACAACTTAAGTCATTGCAAGGGTCTAGAACAGCACAAAGAAGACTCAAATATATAAAGTCAGCCGGCAGATGTTCTTGTTCTTCTTCTCTTTCACCGGCTGTAAACTCTAGCGAAAAGTTGTGGTTGTTCGTAAACTTGTGGACTGTAGCCCTGTTCCGAAACCGTTTTACAGATCTGACTCATTTGTATGCAGACTGTTGGTTACTTGTTACTTATGCAGATGCCCTATGACTTCGAGGGAAGCTCCCAATTAGTCGACTCTTACGACATGTTTTGGGGGCAAGCAGTGGGTCTATACTTGTTTTCCACACAATAGTGCCCCAGAACCCAGACTAGGAAGTTGGCAGATAAAAAAAATCGATTTAATACACTGATAAACAAAAGGATTTAATACAAAAAGAAAGAGAAGGAATGAATTCACAGAAAGAGAGATAGATTAAATGCACACAAGACCAGACATAATTACCAGCCAACAAACAAAAGAGGAGACATAACTAACACAGTGGACGTGTGTTTGTGTATGTGGCTATGTTTATGCCCCTGTATGAACATGTCTGTCTGTCTGTCTATGTGCAATGTGTGTGTCGCGCGTGTGTGTGTATAGGGTGTAAATGTGAATATATATAATATATATATATATATATATATATATATATATATATATATATATATATATATATATATAATATACATATGTGTGTGTGTGTGTGTGTGTGTGTGTGTGTGTGTGTACGTATATGTATACATACACACATTAGAGAGAGAACATACGAATAAAGGATCTTCCCCTCGAGAAAGAGGCAGAGAGAGAGAGAGATGGGATACGATACATAAAAGAAAAAAAAAGTATGTGAAATAGTGCTAGACAGGGAGAAAGATAATCAGATACTGCAGCAGAATGATCTGATTTCACTTCAAGTAGACTTCATATAGCCTCATTTACAGCAATAGCAGATTCCTATCGAAACCCCTGGCTGGCCATTTTCTTGCCGAGGTGCAAGAAACCCCTGGCTGGCCATTTTCTCGCCGAGCTGCAAGAAACGCCTGGCTGGCCATTTTTCTGCCGAGCCATTTCTTCTTGGCCGAGGTGCGGAACCCCTGGCTGCAATTTCTCGCCGAAAGAAACCCCTGGCTGGCCATTTTCTTGCCGAGCTGCAAGAAACGCCTGGATGGCCATTTTCTTGCCGAGCTGAAGGAAACCCCTGGCTTGCCATTTTCTTGCCGAGCTGCAAGAAACGCCTGGATGGCCATTTTCTTGCCGAGCTGCAAGAAACGCCTGGCTGGCCATTTTCTTGCCGAGCTGCAAGGAACCCCTGGCTGGCCATTTTCTCGCCGAGCTGCAAGAAACGCCTGGCGCTTCAACACTGGCAAAAAAGAAAAGGTGTAAGAAAAAACAAAGAGTTATGTCAGCTTTACAAAATCAATTGCAATCTTCTTCTTCGCGTTCACCAGCTGTAAACTCTGGCGGAAGGTTCTGGTTGCTCGTCCACTACTGAACTGCAGTCCTGCTCCAGAACCTGAGTGTTGCGTGTGCATCAGTTTTACAGATTTAATTCTCTTGAATACAGACTGTTGGTTCCTTGCCTCTCCGGCAGATGCACTCCGACTTCAAAGGAAGCTCCCCAATTAGTCGACTCTTACGACATGCTTTTGGGGAAGGCAGTGGGTCTATTCTTGTTTTCCCCACAATGGGGCCCCGGAACCCACACGGGGGATATTGCAATGAACAAACAAAGAACGTTGCGGTGATTCGCCTTTATCAGCAAAGCATACACACACACATACAAATATACATTAACTACTAATGACTAAACTGGCACATTATGTACACGACTATGACAGAATACTAATAAACTATAGCTTGAGTTAGAAGTAGAACGGAGCAATTGTGGGTTACACCCGTATGTCAAGATGATCTTTTTTTTTAAAAAAAAAGAACTATCTGCCTCAGAGGTGAGAAATCAACAGTCAACGTACAAATAAGCCGACAGGCTAAACCAATGTGTTCGCCAAACTCAAGTTCTGGAACATTATGAAAGTCCGAAGGTGGATAAACAACCAGAACTTTTCCGCCGGCGTTCATAGATAAGAAGATGTACAACTTATTAGCCCCGACCATTAACGAGGACTACACGTCACTGCCAGCTTCTCAACACAACCCGTTCTCATTTCACCAAACAACCACGACAAGACGGAGATGTAGAGTCGGTAGGATCGTGGGAGTCGAAGTGTCATTCCTCGTTGTCCGACACTAAACATACCTGTGGTGATTTGTTGTTCGTGGTGAGGCTGTCAGCTCCGTTACACGCAGGCATTAATCACATTTAGGCACACAAGCGGAGATCTTGGAAGCAGTACGAGTAACGATAACATGATCGGCAAGTCGCGACCACAGCCTCCGGAAGACCACACATAGAGTCAGTTTACAGGAAAGATTCTTCTTCATCACCATCACATGCAACTTTGAGCACAACGGACAACTGTGTAGACCGTCTCGGTGGATAAAAGCACTATTCAACGTAGGCTGCTAACATGGGAAAAAGCTGGCTTGTTCAAACCTCACACAAGATAAAGCCGTTTGGTTCCCACGAAGATGTGGGCAGACGATAGCTTTCATTGAGGCTACTATGATTCTATTATGGTCTCCTGATATAAGTTTCCTGACAAAAGAAATGAAGAAGAAAACTAAGACAATATATAATTTTTTTTTTTTTTTTAACGTATCCAGAAACCATGAGTTGTTAACCCTTTGGCTCGGTACTATGGATATCGCAACCTGGTATTTTTCGGCATTTGATTCCTTTATAGTGGTACCGTTAAGCATCGTCCTGGGAGAAATGTGGCTTTTCTGCCTACCTCACCCAAAAAAGGGAGTGAACCAGGACCACAAGGAGTTACCTTATTTAAAGTCACCGGCCGGCCGCGAAAAGTCAGGTTTAACCAACTTCGCTAGAGAGCCGGGCAAGACACGATATAAATAAACCACCACACATAGAACCGGATAGTACACTGTAGTAGAACTTGCTAAAGTTGTTAACGGTGTCAGCATACATAGATATCAGGTGCCTGCAGTACCATAATCACAATGGGTTGGGGAGGGGGGGGGGGGGTTGTGTTGTACGAAAAATCTGGTATTTACGTTGTCTACTTAAAGTGACCTCGCGTTGGTTTCAACACTGGTATCGAGAAGCAGACCGTCCAGGGAAAAAAAAAGTGGCAAACTACTGGACGTTAATTTGCCTAGACAAACCTCAACAGCCAAAAAAGTATGGGGTTGGCTCTGCAACGTCCTGTTAAGGATACGCTACTACCTTATTTAAAGTGAACGGTGTCATTTAGCCACGCAATCCACGTGTTTATAATCATTCTATTCATTTTGTTTATTTTCAACCACAGAAAGGTCAGTTGACCCATAAGATCACAGAAAACCGCCTAAGAAATAATTTCACAAATAGGGATCGATACCACATAGACACAGTTGAGAAACAGTAAGAACACATTTCTTGATGTTAAAGCTGAAACACCATAATGGTCACATGCAGGTTAGAACGCGTTGTCTCCCTGCGGTTGTCATGTCTGCTGCCTTGTTTCTCGCAATAGTTACGTTTGACTGAATCTGTTCTATTATCAGCTCTTCCGGTCTCTCTCCTTTCCCGTCTCTCTCTCTCTCTCTCTCTCTCTCTCTCTCTCTCTCCGTACCTCTGCTTCTCTCTCTCCTCGTACCTCTGCTTCTCTCTTTCTCCCCACCCCTCTCTCTCCCAGACACTCTTTCTCGTACCTCTGCTTCTATCTCTATCCCCCGCCTCTCTTTTCCTCTTTCCCTTCCCGACCCTATTTCTCTCCCTTTTTCTGCCCGGTACACATCTTATATGTCCGTCCGTCCGTCCACTCATTTATCCATCCATCCATCAATCTACCTATCTATCTACCTACCAAGCCATCCTTATCTATCTACCTACCTACCTACCCAGTCATCCTTACATATCTTATCTATCTAATCTATCTATCTATCTTATCTATCTATCTTATCTATCTATCTATCTTATCTATCTATCTTATCTATCTATCTTATCTATCTTATCTATTTATCTTATCTATCTTATCTATTTATCTTATCTATCTATCTTATCTATCTTATCTATTTATCTATCTTATCTATCTTATCTATCTATCTATCTATCTATCTATCTATCTATCTATCTATCTATCTATCTATCTATCTATCTATCTATCTATCTATCTATCTATCTATCTATCTATCTATCTATCTATCTATCTATCTATCTATCTATCTATCTATCTATCTATCTATCTATCTATCTATCTATCTATCTATCTATCTATCTATCTATCTATCTATCTATCTATCTATCTCTCTCTCTCTCTCTCTCTCTATCTATCTATCTATCTATCTATCTATCTATCTATCTATCTATCTATCTATCTATCTATCTATCTATCTATCTCTATCATTCCGTCCGTCTCTCTGTCTGCCTGTCCGTTTCTGTCTATCTGATGTCGTGTATCAATCTAACCTATTGATCCAATCTATGTATCGTACGCCTACATACCCCCCTCCCCCTAAAATGAACGTTATCACACACAATTTGTTTTGTTTTGACATCCTAAATAACGAGAACACTAGGCTGTGGAGAGATTACTCTAACTGTAAAGCTCCGATCCACTCCGGCTGCTGAAGAAGCCAAATACATTTTAACTTCTCACCCTCCACGCGGATAAATATCTGGCAGGCAGAGAGCGCCAGCGAGCCCGCAGCTCACTTAGAGCGTTATCTGCGAGCCATCGCCCAAACAAACAAGCGCAGTGGCCGTTGAAACTATGGCCTGGCACTGCCTGACTGGCCTACTCCCATGCAGGGCTGTCGAAACTTTATTGGGTTTAGTATCAGATCTTTTTTTTTTTTTTTAAAGGGTACCAAAACAGACCAAATTTGTAAACAAACACACATTTGTAAATATAATATACATATATACATATATATATATATATATATAATGTGTGTGTGTGTGTGTGTGTGTGTGTGTGTATGTGTGTGTGTGAGCGCGTGTGTTAAAGATGTTTTCACGACGTTTAATTTACAATTTTAAAAAGAATATCCCAAAAAATATATAAAACTAGCTTACTTTACTTTAAAAAAATAGTAAATGTTCTTTTTATGCCAGGACATATAGGGCTAGACCTATATTTTTACAGACCAACCAGCACAATATGGGTGATGTGGTCAGCATCACGCCAGCCGCCTTTACTTTCTGGGACTGCATGCTGAAACCACTCAAGGCTGGGTTCTCTAGGAGTCGAGGTCATTCAAAAAACACAAAAAAGTCCGGCTCTGCCAGGGAGCAAACCAACAACCTTCCAATCCGCATGCGAGCGTTTAGCCGCTGCGCCACGGCAACTCCCAGCTTACCTTATTTCAATCATAATTGAAATTACAGAGATTTGTAAATACTTTGTCAAGCAGAGACAAAACTCTACATTTGCAGAGAAGTTATCTAATGCTAACAGACTAAGCATAAACTTTGATACAGATGGAAAGCGATTTTCATTACAATATTACTTTTTCAAAAACCGTAAACATATTTTTTTTTTATTATTAGAATTAGATGGTTGATATTTCACTATTAGTTACCTCTATTCTTTATTGATTTTCCTATTTTTTTTTTTCAAGGCAGGAAATAACAGGGCTTTTTAAAGGGGGGGGGGAGTGGTTATTTGTGAGCGATTCCCTGTTTATCGGTTATGTTTGTTGTGTATGAAAGTATGACATGTCTTTCCAATGCTGTGCGACCCTTTAATTACAGTTACTCGTGTTGTGGCCACTCCCAACCCAAGATTTTCGGTGATAACGCTTCAGGCCATGGTCTTTGATGACCCCTGTCAAAGGGTCGTTGGACCCACAAGACGGTCGCGGCCAACAGGCTGAGAACCGCTCAGATAGATGGTTGAAGATAGCAACAAGATGAGATCTTTCTTCACGTCCTTGCTTCATGATTCACCGCTTTATTACAAACACTTTCTGTATGACTGGGCGTTCAAACTGTAAGGATATAAGAGGGTAGACAGACTTAATCAATAGAATGAAAAAAGTTAGGAAAGAGAGAAAGGAATTCAAAGGATATTAAACAGTTGAAACAATTTCGGCTCTGCGTTAAAGATAAGAGAGAAACAGAGAAAGCCGGACAGATAAACAGACCGATAGGTAAAACACGGTACAGAAAGAAGAGACACAAAGAGACAGAGAGCGGGAAAAGAGATGTTTGCAAGAACGGATTTGAGGCAGACAAGTGTAAAGACTAGCAGATAGACAAACTATTAGAGAAAGACAGACAAGAAAAAAAGTTGCGAAAAGATATGGCAGAGAGGTATGGGTGGGAATGTGTGGCATGTAAACAGCTGATAGAGACTGATAAACTATTTGTGATTGAAATATAGGAGAGAACAGAAGAAAAGCACAGCGGCAGAGCATACAAAGATGAGACAACAAATGCGAAAGGAAATCAGCAACATAAAATAGTGCCCCTGTTTGTAGGTGTATGTGCGTGTGTTTACATGCGCGTATTTTTTTTCCCCAATTTGTAAACAAGATAGAAAGGGAGAGGGAGAGAGAAAGAGATAGAGAGGCAGGTGGCGTGAACGAGAAAGAGAGAGATATACACGAGCCGGAGACAGAGAGGCGGTATTTTCTTCTGCTTCGCGACCACCGGCTTCAGACTCCGGCGGAAAATTATGGTTGGTTGTCCACTACTTGACTCTAGACTTATTTCAGAAACTGAGTGTTGTGTGCACATCCGTTTTACAAGTCTGACTCACGCATTCAGACTGTTGCCCTGTGCCTCTCACGCAGAGGTACTCCGACTTCGAAGGTCCTTGGGTCCCCCCCCCCCCCCACAACTGGGCCCCAGAACCCACACGGGGATGTTGCGGTATCCAAGTGGTTACAATGGTTTGAGATTTTTAACAACGGATCAACATCATGGCATACAGGTGTAACTCATAAGTGCTCCGTCTATCTTCTAACTCAAGTCTGAGTCCAATCTCACTACCCAGAGACCAGGAAGAATTACTAGAAGTCCAACTCAACGTCAACAAATCCCAGCCCTTACCGGGGACTGAACCCGAAACCTCTAGCACTCGAGGCGGACACCATGCCTTGAGACCACGCAGCCCCCCCCCCCTCTCCCTGGTTACTACGGTTTTCGAGACCCATGATAACTTTACTGTTAGGAGACTAAACAATATTTCAGAGCAAGGAAGCAGATGTTGTGTGCGTGCGTGCATGCGTGTGTGTGTGTGCGTGCATGTGTGTGTGTGCGTACATGAGTGTGTGTGTGCGTACATGCGTGTGTGTGTACATGCGTGTGTGTGTGTGTGTGCGTGCATGTGTACTTGTGCGATATCTGTCACTATCCTAAAAAAGGATACCAATTACATTACTCAAACCTATATGGGTGCCAGTACTTCAACGTATTACAACGACTTCAGTACTAACTTCAGTACCTACGGAGAACATTCAGAACTATGCAATCCAACCGGAACGACGTGAAGATTAAAAACTATCCACAGAGTCGTAATTCAACATCTGGTGACTGCAAACATACAATGAATTCGATTTTAAAAAAAAAAAATAACCACTTTCTCCCAAAATAATACTTACTATACAAACGGAACATTGAATAAAGTTATTATCTTCACAGATGCAAACTAAAGATAGTATATGCAAGGCACTGAGCTCACGATCACAAATATCAACGCTTGTCCTACGCTTAACCACAAATTGAGACAAAGAACACTTACGATTGTGGGAACATCAAGCACATATGTCTGGCCACGTCTACATATAGCAAGGTAAAATCATTAAAACGCCATTTTAAAACCTTAACTCGTATATCAAACAACTCGGAAAGAAATACAAATGTGTACACATATAACATTAATCAAAAAGAATCATCTGTTAGTTTCGACTTTTCGAAAGCATACATATATTTAGCTAGCCATATATTTACCTAGCTGCTTTAATTAACATCACTCAAACACTACTTTGGCGTTAACAAATGTGGGTGGTTCTGCGATGAGTGGTAAGCATTATGTTTACATGTATCTGCAGTCAGTGAGAATGATACTGACTATATGATAAATATTACAACAGAGTTGTTATTATTATTATTGCTGCTACATTACTGCAGAGCATACCACCACCAATAAAAAAGGTAAAGGTGAAGTCGGGAGATATGAACCAGCGTTATTGCACACGGTTAAAACCCATAAGTGCTCTGCCACCAGTACGGACAGCTGATAATAATTGTTCGCCTGTGTCGCCGTTCGCACGTAACTCTGTAGCTACAGCGACGTTCCTCCATTTACCCCAGAGTGTCAACTCTGGTACCCATTTCCTAGAGGCTGGGTGAACCCCGGGAACCACCCGGTTTCGAACACCGACCGTGGCTGCAGCGAGTCGCAGCTGGATTTGAAAGCGAGCCTCTTATCGACTGCGCTAACGCGGCTCCGACCACCACTAATACAGTATCCGATGCTGTTATTACTAGGGCTGTACCGAATAGTGATTTTCACTATTCGGCAGAATACAAATAGCAGGACTAAACATTCGGCCGATTACGAATACGAAAAGTGTATCATCATCATCAGGTGCCTTGCGGACTAGCGTGTGCGATTATGCATCGCCACAATCTGCAATCTCCTGCAGCATGTATTAGTTTGTGTGCTGACACACCTCCATGCCATGCAACAAGACTGTCAAGAATCTTCTCTCGTTGCCTTCCTCTATCCCTCCTTCCACAGATCTTTCCAGTCGTCACAACATGTTCTATTTTCCCTCTTCTCATAACAGAAATGATCGGAAAATGATGACTGTCTCCTTCTGATGTCTATGATTAGTTGTCTTCGGGCTCCCGTCTCTTTCAATACCTCTTGCTTTTTTTTTTAAATATAAGTGCTTACTTGACAAGCCTAACATTTACAATTGCACAGACCACATTATCCACTTTATAATTTCAGCCAAAATGTAATATCAACCCACTGCACCTTCGCGAATACAGATGGAGGATCGGTCGCACCTCGAGATAAATACAAAGACAATTTTTAGCACGATGGGGTTGGCATTGTATGAAGTATGATACACTTTGAGAGTGAAACAAGGGGGGGGGGGGGACTCTTTTCGACAATGGCGAGGTAACACAACTTAAATTTTAACTTTTAAGTATCTTCATGCCTTCTTTAATAATGTCACAATGTACAGCCGACTTTTCTTGATTTTCGCCGCTGCACCCCTGGCATACGCACCCAGTTTGAGAACCTCTGCTGTAATGCCTCGGTCGAGACAGCAGGCAAAGACCTTGCCAGCTGCTGTACCACGCAACCTGGTCGCAGTTTTCCCCCTGCTTCGACAGACTTAGGCAACACCAACTATTGTGTTAATGAGAGGCTTAATTCAGTCCATAACAGTGTATGCAGAAACGGGTATAAGGTAACCCCTATTCGGTATTCCACCCGACCGCAAGTATTCGGCCAAATACCGAATAGTTATTAGTTATTACACTAAATATAGTCTGTTATAGCAATTACACTAACTGTAGTCTGTTTTAGCAATTACATTAACTATAGTCTCTTATAGCATATACACTAACTATAGTCCGTTAGAGCAAATACACCAACTATAGTATGTTAGAGCAAATACACTAACTATAGACTGTTATAGCAAATACACTAACTATAGTCTGTTTTAGCAATTATACTAAATATTGTATGTTAGAGCAATTGCACTAACCATAGTCTGTTTTAGCAATTATACTAAATATTGTATGTTAGAGCAATTGCACTAACCATAGTCTGTTAAATCAATTACACTAACTATAGTCTGCTATAGCAATTACACTAACTATAGTCTGTTAGAAAAATTACACTAACTATAGTCTGTTAGAAAAATTACACTAACTATAGTCTGTTAGAAAAATTACACTAACTATAGTCTGTTAGAAAAATTACACTAACTACAGTCTGTTAGAGCAATTACACTAACTACAGCCTGTTAAAGCAATTACACTAACTATAGTCTGCTATAGCAATTACACTAACTATTGTATTGTCACTGTTAAGCGCAGTTACAATAACTATTGTATGTTTAGAGCAATTACACTAACTATTGTATGTTAAAGCAATTACACTAACTATAGTCTGTTAAAGCAATTACACTAACTATAGTCTGTTAAAGCAATTACACTAACTATAGTCTGTTAAAGCAATTACACTAACTATAGTCTGTTAAAGCAATTACACTAACTATAGTCTGTTAAAGCAATTACACTAACTATAGTCTGTTAGCGCAGTTACACTAACTATTGTATGTTAGAGCAATTACAATAACTATAGTCTGTTAGCGCAGTTACAATAACTATTGTATGTTAGAGCAATTACAATAACTATAGTCTGTTAGCGCAGTTACACTAACTATTGTATGTTAGAGCAATTACAATAACTATAGTCTGTTAAAGCATGTTAGAGCAACACTAACTATTGTCTGTTAGCGCAGTTAAAGCAATTACAATAACTATAGTCTGTTAGCGCAGTTACACAATAACTATAGTTAGCGATAAAGCAATTACAATAACTATAGTCTGTTAGCGCAGTTACAATAACTATTGTATGTTAGAGCAATTACAATAACTATAGTCTGTTAGCGCAGTTACACTAACTATTGTATGTTAGAGCAATTACCATAACTATAGTCTGTTAGCGCAGTTACAATAACTATTGTATGTTAGAGCAGCTACACCAACTACAGTCTATTAAAGCAATTACACTAACTAAAGTCTGTTAAAGCAATTACACTAACTAGATTATATTACTTCAAAAATCTGTAAACCAGTAAGCATAAGTTGTTGAAATGTGGCAAGCAGAATGTTAATTTCCATGTCCTGGTAAGAATTTTTTTTTTTTTTATTTTGTAAAAGGAAACAAACATCTAGTTTTTATGTCTTATATGCGACAGATAAAAAGAAAACAAAAACCGATTCAAAGCAAAAAATCAGTATGCTTGCAATAAATTAAACAAGGGGAACTTTTCGTTAAAATCAAACTACACGCGTTTTACTGACGTTTTAATCTCAGGTGGGCATCTCTAGCATAAGTGTCCGGCTGTTCAAGGAAGATCAGTCTATTTCTTCACCCCCAATATGGGACCTCGGAACCTTTACGGGAAGTTATAAACCTAACTAAAAAACAAAAAATCACTCTTGCAAAACAATCTTTCAGAACATGCTGCACAACAAGGCAACTAATTCAATATGTGGGAGCGTACAAGTACAAGCTAGACCATGAATATATGGACAGACACCATTGGGAAAGTCTATTTGGCAGCATGATATGTCTATGGCCGAGACGGGCAGAAAAGCAACAAACATAATCTTATATTTCCCTCGACATCCAAGCCGTAAAACAAGAAGCAAATGATGAGGAGGAGTAGAAGAAGAAGAAGGAAAAGAAGAAGAAGAAGAAGAAGAAGAAGAAGAAGAAGAAGAAGAAGAAGAAGAAGAAGAAGAAGAAGAAGAAGAAGAAGAAGAAGAAGAAGAAGAAGGAGAAGAAGAAGAAGAAGAAGAAGAAGAAGAAAAAATGTGGCGTAATATAACCCACTGTTTCAATACAATACCTCATTAAGTAATATATAAACTACTTACAAATGACGAATCCAAACTCCAGCGAAAATTAACAAATCACCACACAAGCACAAATTTAGCACAGAAGCAGCCACATGGATGGATATGGCCGCGAACTCCGAACAACCCACACGGCCTTGCAGACGCCTAGATCCACAGTGACTTCAACTTCGTGACCCCTGCAAGGCAATACACCACCGACTACTATCAGCTACGCTCGGATGCTATCCATTTTCTTTTCTGCCGAGCTGCTTTATGACCCTCTGGGCTATGTCATGAACCGTTGTCACGACTAACAAACTCCATACTGCGGCCATAAAACCTTCTACAGGGATTAGCCGCGGCCATTGGCTCTCACCGGAGGTCAAGGTGACGACGGGGCTAAATGCATATTCGTTTAACCGGCCCCCTGCCTTCTCGCCAAAGCTTATCTTTAGAACTTCGCCTTTGAAAGTATCTACTTCCTCGTGCAGCAAGCTAGCGGTCGATAGTGTGGGTTATTAAGGGTTCTTGTCTATTATTTCACCCCATCTTGGAGGCTCCGATATTTCATAAGGAATTCCCGGGAAAGTCCAATAATATAGGGGTGTCAGGGTTTTTAATTAACACCGACTAACACTAACCCTAACTCCCCCCCCCCTCCCTTTTATCCCCAATATTTTACTTTCCGGGGAATTACCTTTGAAATCTCGAGCTCCCGTGATATAAAAGAAAACAATCCTATTAGGTAAGATCCCTTGATTTTCAACACGTCCGGCTGTATATATAAATCTGGAGCTGGCCGTGCTTTTCAATAATATGGTATCTTGACACACGACATATGTGTCTGTGAGTGTGTGTGTGTGTAGAGAGAGATGTACACAGAGAGATACAGAGAGAGAAGAGAGGAAAGAGCGATTGGCTGAGTGGTTCTCGTGCAAACGACCGGGGTTCGATCCTCCGTAAGGGATATATATATATATATATATATATATATATATATATATATATATATATATATATATATATATATATATATATATTCGTGTTAGGACCAAATGAAAAATATAAATAACTTGTACACAACGTAACAAGTGCCCTAACGCAGCGATTCTCAACCTGCCAGTTGCTTATTTTAAAGGTAGGGGGGGGGGGGAATCTGACGATCCTTTCACCGGAAAACATCTACTGATTTAAGTTACGCAGGAAAATTATTGTTTGAGGGTGGCCACAAAAAGAGGAAACTGTATTAAAGGGTCGCGGCACTAGGAAGGTTGGGATCCACTGCTCTAGCAAGGTTAACACCCCCCCCCCCCCCCCACAGGGCTTTACACCACCAAGTGGTAACCACAACCAGTGGAGACAGTTTGAACCGATAAATACGCTGACATCTTCCTGTGGTCAAGATGCCAGACCGTCCAGTAGAGGGCTATCCAACTCAGTTCAATCAGGGACCGACATTTTTAATCTGGGGATCGTCACAGCACAGAGACCTGAGGTCCAGCGTGGAAAGATCAGTGTATTACAATCAGGGCTGCCAATGATGGGCTTTTACCCCCAGATCTAGGTTTTTATTCGACGCCTTGCGTTCTTCGCTTATGTATTGCTTGGATTTTTGGCCATCTTAGCTGGGTTTTTCAAAAAATTCCTATTCGCAGCCATGATTATAATGCAACTGGCAGCGATTCGCAAGCCACTTGCTAGTCAACAGTCGAATAGCCCTGGTCTAGTGTCTATACTTTGTGTGGTGCTGTCATCTATTTCTATTTCCAACAATCACGCCAGTTGTTACAGTACCAAGCTAACCCCGTGTGAGTTTTGTGATCTCATTAGGGAGGGGGATATCCACTGCCCCCTAAAAGATATGTCGATAAAGGTGATTTATAAGATTTGCTGGAATGGTGTGTTCGTTCGAAAGTCAAATATATCGCAACTTTAGCCACTACATAAAGTGTCATGTCAAATGCCTTTTTAAGGGTTAACAAAACAGAAGCGGAAGAGAGAGGAAGGAAAAGGACGAAGAAGAAGAAGAAGAGAAGAAGAAGAAGAGAAGAAGAAGAAGAAGAAGAAGAAGAAGAAGAAGAAGAAGAAGAAGAAGCACAAAAATAAGAAGAATTGCTCTACATTACTACTAATACCACAATATTCTATTGCCGTCTTTAGCCTTTCAGTCAATATGGCAGACAGGCGGCTTGACGGTTTCCGGTACTGGCAAGCTACTGCTTCTGAAGATACGATAACTGTTGCATATTCACCAATATTTAGACTAAATAGATATATCGTTCCGTCACTTAGCTACTGAGATGATTGCATGGCGCGACACTGTGAGCTGCGGATTCGGAAAATTTCGAGTGGCCTGTTGCCAGAGAAATGGTGTTACTTTATGTGATTAACTGTGTGTAACTACTGATCTGCTGTAATTACTGCTCCCATGAATTTCTAGTGTCAGACTGTTCCTGTTGGCATTTCTGACAGCTGCCTTGCGCATTTATTGCGTGCTTATGCTTTATAAGACTTGCTAAGACTGCAGGAAAAATGATGGACTTTCTGTGTGTTTTTTAGCAACTACTGGGTGACCTGTTTGCTATGTAGTTGGAACTTTGATTTTTTGATTACCACTACCATGCCATTCATTAGCTGTTAAAAGTTATAATTTGCTTCCTGCGTGCAGTGACTGGCTTCATCCCCATATCTCCGCGAATTATGAGGGGAAAAGCCACAAGAACTTCCTGTTTAACACGCGAATATTGGGTGTCGTCTTGTCTGCTGATAAGGTTGTTTTTTTTTTTTACTACAAGTCCCACGTCGCATAACTTGCTTTTTATTGTCTAAATTCTACTTTTGTAAATCTGTCATAAACTCCCGTTTTTTTTTTTTCTTTTTCTGGCTTTCATTTTAAAATAAAACAAACAACACTTTATTGTGTAAACATACTTGCAGGCGCTGAGACAACAACATCATACATCAATCCGTTCTAATCATGTAACTGTATACTGTATTCAACAGCTTACATAACATTACATCACAAAGCCTAAATATAGTTGTTTTATTATTAATTTCCATCACTGTTCTGTGTCCTGGTTTGTCTCGTGTTGTCGGAAAGGCCCGCAGTGTTTTTAATGAGAGCGTACTTTTGACAAGCTGACCTAAATTTCGCCTCTGCCATTTGTATGCAATACCAGAACCGCACCGTAGTTTTAAACCAGCGATTCCATTCCAGAGCAGTCTATGTTTATCAGGAAGATCTTCTGCTTTTTCTCATCACAAGTCAACGAAAAATGTCTCCTATCTAGCAGCTACACATGTCATCATCATCATCATGTGCCCTGCCAGTTGGCGTTGGCGCTCAGGCGTCTCCACAGATCACGATCGCTGGTTGCCTGGAACTGTCTTTTTTTATGATATCCCTCCATGCCATCAGTTCACCCCATCTAGCATCGTCTCTCTTGGTCTGCCTCTAACCCTTTTTCCACTGATCTTTCCAGTTGTCACGATGTTCTCCAACGTCTTTCTCGTTATGTGGCCAAAGAACAATGTGTGTCTAATTCTTATTGTTGTATATAGAGATCTACAATCATTAGTTTCTTTCGATAAATCGTTAGTTATTCTGGCCGTTGAAGGTATCCGTAACATTCCTCTCAGAAACCACATCTCTGTTGCTTCAAAATTCTTCTTAATTTGTTCATTGACATTCCCAAGATTCGCTGCCATACAGCAGAACAGGTTCTATGTAACATTTTAGCAACCTCTTACTACACATGTAGAAAAAAAATTACATTCAACAACCAATGAGTAGCGAAAAGGTTGGCTGATGTTTGTTCTTTTACGACAATCAACAAACTTTATTCTGAACTGCGCTCGCAGGCATGTCTACATTTGGCCTTTTTTTGGGCGATTTCTTTCACGCATAATTTCATTCATAAATTTTCTGCGATATTTAAAAAAAAAAACATAACTGACAGCAATCAAATATTAATTACAAAAGCTGAAATTTGCTCCAATTATGTTTTCTTTTTTAACCAAATATAAATAACAGCAACTGTAATAAATCTAGGGGAAATATTTGCTATGCTCACAATACTTTCATCTTTTAATGAAATCTAGACAAAGGAAAAGAAAAAAAGAAGAAGACCCCCCTCCCCCCCCCCCCACCCACAAAAACAACTAAGAGGCACATACTACTGTCATATAGTTTTGTAAACGCTCGTTCTCCTTTCACGAACAGAAACCCAGACAAGCACACAGCACCCTCCCAAATATGGCACTAAATGGGCTCCCAAGTTGAACCAACATTTAATTCCTTTATTACAGTCAATGGAATTAATTTAAAAAAAAAAAAAAACAGTGAGGAGATCAGAGAAATGACTGGACAAAAACTTGTATCGACTGCAACAAGACAAAGAAAAGAGCAAATAATTACAAAACATGCATTGTCATGGGAAACTAGCGGGCTGAGAAAAAGAGAACGTCTGAGAGAAATATAAAAAAAATGACACTATTTCGACAATCTAAAAATGTCATAAACTGAGAAAGTTGCATTCAATAAATAGACGGGGGAGGGGGGGGGGGGTCGAATGCGAGCTTAATGTAACGTCTAACGGCACGTAAAGGATGATGATGATGATGATACTCCATGCCTTGTAGCGCCGGTAATCATGTCAGTCGACACCCGTCTGTCTCCTTTCCTGTCAATCAGTTCTGATAAAGATGATTCTTAATGCCATGATGTCCGACTGTCCAGGAACTCTGTCGGTCTCCCTCTGTCTCTTTCATCCTTTGGCTAGCCTACAGGCAGGATGTACTCCAGTTGACCACAGAGAGTATACTGCCCCTGATGTGGGTAGTCAGTTTTCTTCTTGTGTTAAACTCTTTCAACACATCTTCATTACTCTTTTTATGACCCTTGTATTCTCATCATTCGTTTATAAACCACATTTCTGCCGCTTCCGCCACATGTTTAACTAATCGGCTGACTGCCTAACTCTCCATGATTTACTTCCGTACCTCAAAAATGGAATTATGTGGCTCTTAAGAAATCTCCTCCTCATCCACCTGACAAAGAAAGATTTACCTAGAATATTCTTCGTTTTGTGAAATGCTATTTTTGCTTGAGCTTTTCAACATTCAACTTCTTCAATACATCATCAATTTGCTGTTATAAGGGAACCCAAGTACTTTAACGTATCGACTTCCTTTAGACCTGTATCATTTACTTCTTTGTTACATTTGGGAGCATAGTTTCTTTGTAATTATGATTTCTTATGATCTGGAGCTATTGAAACTACGGTCTTTATTTTTAGTTTATTTTACAGGGACAACCTACAATAGACACACGGACATGGAAAGTGAAGGCAGTCGGGGTGGTATTTGACTACACTGCTCGACAAAAGCAGATTTCTCTAAAATATCCACATACGCGTTATGATAGACAGTTTCTGTATTTTATTTATACTTTTTAAAAAAACAGGGTTTGTCAACATTTTCCCCGTCCGTGTCATCCCTGGGGTAAGTGCTTCAAAGACACGCTAACGATTGCTTTTACATCCTTCGACATCAACATAAACAGAGGACAGGCGACATTAATATTCAATCAGGCCGCTACCGGTACGATCGGAGCTGGGACCATTCGTTGTCTGCCGAAGAAGGAGACGGAGCACATTTGGGAATGCCCGGAGTGTTAGTACGTCAGTACTTGAAACTTAACATATATGAAGCTGCTGCCCAAGACCGATATAGATATACTTTACTTTATCGTGGTACAGCGACCAGCCAGGCAGAAGAAATCGCGTCTGGCAAAACAATGGAGACAAACTAGCAGGTTTAGAACAGCAAACCAAGTCACTAGTGCGTCGACCATCTGCTGTTCTTACTACCCAAGATTCTCCTTGGATCAGACAAGGTCCATTCGTCACCATCGTTCTCATACTGCCACTGCAATCCCTGTATGGTAAAGTAAGCAGCGGCCCGGAAAGGAGGGGGGGGGGGGTGAGACACAGAGAGAGAGAAAGCGAGAGATAGATAGAGAGAGAGAGAGAGAGAGAGAGAGAGAGAGAGATAAAAGGGAGTACACTTGGAGCCAAGAACAGGATAGCTATGATACGCACTGGTCGAGAGTCTATGTTTCAAAGAGGGCAGAAGGGTAGGAGTCCGGAAAACATGCAACGATCCATCGGGTTGTTCGTAACTTCACACACCTGCATTCGGTAAGCCGTGTACTGTGGCAGTGGAGGTACAGTTATCAACACAAGAGCGCCCCCACCACTACTGACAGGCGGAATAGGCTGTGCCCTGGTCCATGTAACGCCGGTTATCCTAGGTAAATACCTGTGTTATATTTAGGTTTGTACGGTATGATGCGTACTTGCTGGCACGGCATAACGGTCTCGGGTGATTTCACTCACCGGGGTCAGGACAGTTCGGCTCAAATTGTCTGACTGAAAGTTGGCTGTACCAGTTCTTTTAAGTTTCGCATATCTCAATATGCTGTTTTTCTATTATGTTTCTGTTAGACGATGTCCCTCTATTCTGTTTCTGTTATCACTCTATTCTGTCGCTGTTATCACGATTTCACTCTATTTTATCTCTCTTACAATACTGCCTTCTCTATTACATCGCCACTTTATTCTTTCGCTCTCTCTCTCTCTCACACACACCACGGTGCTTGTCTATTTTGTCTCTCATCATATCTATTTTGCCCCTTCGTATCACAATGCCTCTCTATTTTGCTCCCTTTCATATCACAATCGCTCTCTTTTTTTTTTTTTTTTTAGCTTCCTGTCTTACCACAATGCCTCTCTATTTTGTTCCGTCTTATCACAACGCCTCTCTATTTTGCCGCCTGTCTCATCATAGTGCCTCTCTATTTTGTTATCTCTCTTATCACAATCGCTTTCTATTCTGCCTTCTCTCTCGCTCGCTCGTGCGCTCTCTCTCTCTCTCTCTCTCCCTCTCTCATCACGATGCCTCTCTATTCTGTCCCCTTTCTTATCACGATGCCTCTCTATTCTGTCCCCTTTCTTATCACGACGCCTCGATTATGTCCCCTTACTTATCACGATGCCTCTCTATTCTGTCCCCTTTCTTATCACGATGCCTCTCTATTCTGTCCCCTTACTTATCACGATGCCTCTCTATTCTGTCCCCTTTCTTATCACGATGCCTCTCTATTCTGTCCCCTTTCTTATCACGACGCCTCGATTATGTCCTCTTACTTATCACAATGCCTCTACATTCTCTGTCCTTTTACTGCACCTATACTCTGTGTCTACTGTCATGATACATCGATGTTTTATATCTTGTTTATTTACAATGTCTCCCTTATCTTCATTCTTCATCACGTGAAATACACAACAGTTTTTTTGTTTATAAAATATCGTTGGCTCCATAATTAACGATTTCAAACGAAAGTCATAGGTTAACTAGGCTAGCAAGCGATGCAGAAGTTAAACAGTGTAACAAATTTAAGGGACAGAAACAGAAAACAAATGGAAATATATATTTTGAGATGTTAGGGAACATTAGTGGCAGAAAGAGGAGAGACACAGACATACAGAGAATGCTAGATGAGTTAACAGAACAACCTTGACAGCAACCGGTTTTCGAACTTGCCAAGACACACACACGCAAAACACAATCACACACAGTAGATAAACATGATTACTTGCACATTTCCCGGAGGGCTGCATAGGTCTGGGGTGGGGGGGGGGGGGGTATAGTGGATTTAAATAGCATGTGGTAAACGGTGCAGATATTACAGCTTATCGGTACACATAATGTGAAACCGCACTTTTAAGGCGAAAGAAGCAGCAAGTACGAGTCATATGGTACATCTTCAAACCTGACAATAACACAGGTATTGGAGTAGGATAACCGGCGCTAAATAGATCAGGGCATAGTCTATTCTCGTGCATTCATTCCGTCTGTCGGTAGTGGTGGGGGCGCTCTTGTGTTGATAACTGTACCTCCACTGCCACAGTACACGGCTTACCGAATGCAGGTGTGTGCAGTGACGAACAACCCGATGGATCGTTGCAGGTTTTCCGGACTCCTACCCTTCTGCCCTCTTTGAAACATAGACCCTCGACCGCCTGTCTCCGTGTGGGTTCCGGGACCCCATTTTGAGGAGGAAATAAAGAAAAGACCCACTACACGCCGTACAATGCGACTGATTAGGAAAGTTGTATTTCGAAATAAAGAGTGTATCTGACTGAGAAGTGAGACTACTTTTGGCTGTTTCGGTTTTTCTAGGCAAAATTTAAGTTCAATAGTTTGATACTACTTACTGTATGGTCAGCTCTCCGTACCCTTTCGAAACCAACGCAAGACAAGCCGTCCGCAGCTGGGATCGAACCCGGTACATCGGAATTACAAAACCTGTTCGCAATGCCTAAGCCCCAGACGCCGATTAAATAACATAAAATCCCGACAGGGTAGGTAGGTTCTGGTGGCCCTTTGAGTCAATCTTCGTGGCTAAATGCAAGATACGGGGGGGGGGGGGAAGGGGGGGGGGAGAAAGCAGCATAACAAGCAGACCTGTACAAGTAAGGTGACTAGCAAGTGAATTTCTCCATGTTTTCCCCGCTAACTTGTATTATTATGTTTATACGTTACGGCTGATTTGTTACAGTGTCATAGCGACCAAATTTTGGAATGCGCGAAAAAGTCAACCTAATTGATGACCTTTCCTGTGCTATCCCCTTCAATCTGTTTTACTACAGTCCAGAACAAGGTCCCTTTACACAGAAAGCACACAATTCCACAGCTACACGTCTGAGACAACTCTGAAAACACACCAGAGACAACCCAGAAAACACACATTAACACAGGAACACACCAGAGACAACCCAGAAATACACATTACCACAGCAAAACGCCAGAAACAACCCAGAACACACACATTACCACAGCACAACACCAGAGACAACCCAGAACACACACATTACCACAGCATAACACCAGAGAACAACCCAGAACACACACATTACCACAGCATAACACCAGGGACAACCCAATACACACACATTACCACAGCATAACACCAGAGAACAAGCCAGAAAACACACATTACCACAGCATAACACCAGAGACAACCCATAAAACACACATTACACAGCAACACACTAGAGACAGAGCAGAAAACATGTCAACTAACACGCGGAAACATCTTTTAGCCTACCTGATGAAATGAAACAGTTGTAACCTGCCAACATTCGCCATACGATACGAAAGTAAAACAGCTAATTTCGGCCTAACAACATATGGACGCTTGTAGTCTGGGTAGCATTACACTCATTGGTTCTTGTGGAGAAAGTTCAATCCACCACAACAAGTGGTTAAACTACAGTTGTGATTCTGAACGCGTCAGAATCCGTACATTCCACAAAACTGAGTAATTAAGCCTACAGCAGTGTTATTGTACCGCACAAACAAGACAGAATCCCACCACAGGGCGGCAATGTCAGGCGTCGGGCTGTGGTGTTATTGAAGAGGTTGACAGCTAGCAAGCGCAGGTTGCGAATGAAGTCCGCTGGAGATGACATTCAAAGCGCTCGCTGACAGGTTTCCAGGTATAACGGCCCGAACGAAACCATTGTGACCGAAGAGCCTTAAATCTTCTCTCTGACACAACCTCCTTCCATTTATCACTAGCTAAACTAATATGAACGTGCAGGATGTGTTTCGTGGGACCACGAATCACCCAAGTGGGTTCGGATGTCCCATTGTGGAGGGAAAAAAGAACAGACCTACTGAATCCTAAATTCCTTGACACGCCTGTTCAAGCAGTGGGTCTATTTTCTCCCTACAAATGGGACCCTGAAACCCCATGGAAGCAGCATTATCAAAGAATGTAACAACTCGTTCATGTTCTTAGTAAACCGTCCTGATCCTCACATTCTACATGTGTGTATGTTTGTTTGTTTTAGTATCCAGAAGCCATGAGTTGTTAACCCTTAGGCTCGGTATTATGGATATCGCAAACTTTCGGTCTTGATTCCATTGCAAATACCGTAAATCTGGGAGAAATGTGGCTTTTCTGCCTACCCCCGGGAGTGAAAACGGACTACAAGGAGTTCGTCATCCTGTCACCGCGCAATCCGGTTTAGCCAACTACGCTAGAGAGCCGGGCTACAGGTGTATTGTAATGATGTCGGCTCTGTGGCTGAGTCGATGCGAATGCTTCGTAACGCCGGGTTCGATCCCAGTTGTGGGCCAAGCGCCTTGCGTTGGTTTCGACAGTAGTATCAAGATAGCGGACCGTCGAGAAGCAATGGCAAACTACTGGACGTAAATTTGCCTAGAAAAACCACACAACAGCCAGGGGCTGTTGAGGTTGGTTCTGCAACGTCCTGTAAAGGATAAGCAACTAACCTTATTGTAATGATGTATTTAATCCCACGTGTGTTTGCACTGCAATCGAAACCCACGGCTGGCTATGTGGATTTTTATCAAGGTATGGGGTGTCGCAGGTCGACCCTGCCTTAAATGGGTACCAGGATGTGTGTCCTGAGGAAGTAAAGACGGCCGGCGCAACGCTGACCACATTACCCACGTTGTGCCGATTGGTCTGTAAAAAATATGGCTGCTCTTCCCATACGCCTGATGCGCCTAAAGGCGTGAAAAGGTTTTTTTTTTTACTTTCTTTATGTCGATGTGTGCACTACTGTTTTTCCTGTTCTTTCTTGGTCTACCTCTTCTTCTGCCCCGATTCCCCCTTTAATACTCTGTTTGATGCTTCTATCTGGATTAAGTTCTGACCAAGGTAGGCGAAGCCTCACCAAAATTTTCTCTTAATGTCCTCTTCGTGTCGTTATTTCTCCCAGAGCTCGATCATGTGTCGATCTTTCATGCCAGCCCTTGTAGTCTTGTTCCGGTTTCGCCACATCACACTAGTTCATAACATGTGTACACAGGTTTGTTTAATCATTTAACGATATCAATTTCAAACAGTTCTATAGGTCATTGTTGCTTAATTTTTTTTTTAAATCGCCATTTTACGATAACATATTTTCTATAATGACTGTTTATGCATCTGCGTGTGTGTGTGTGTGTGTGTGTGTGTGTGCGCGCGCGCGCTAGAAAGGACATATTTATTAGCAGTTTTTATCTCTTTGCTTTTTGTTTCTATGGCGCATATTCTTACAGTTTTGCTGATTTTAAAAAAGAATAATTTCTATAGTTACAAGTTTACCCCTCGAAATTGTCCTTTATCAGAACGGGATCAAACATTTAGCGACAGTCAGTCTTCTACGATTTGCACCAAAACCATCTGATGTCACATAATTAATGTTTATATTCAGATTTAGATTGCTATCATGCCATTCAATATTGCCCAGACTGTGTTAATATGGGGGGGGGGAGGGGGGGGAGGGACAGGTCTGCGGAAGCGATCCTGCGAGACAGACCATGAGCACTGTCGAAGCAAGCGCACCGTCCTGTTTATGACCAGCCGGACGATAGACGCAGTGCACAAGCTAAAGAGGACGTTTCCTCGTCACATTAGAATTTGTAGGACAGAGCATTTGAAAACAACTTGGCTTTTGCCTATTTACGATTTTCTTTTCTGCCTCTGGTGAACTTCGTTAACCTGTACAACAACAACTTTTACAGCGTTAAGCAACATTTTGTTACAAGTGCACTGTGCATCCAGAGCAGTAATTACAGCCTTATGGGCCCCTGGGCAAACCAGTGTGCTGGGGCCCTTACGGCAACAATTCACAGGAATGACACTGTTATCTATGGCCTGTCAATTGACATACTTAGCATGGGCCCCTATGTTCATGGAGGGGGGGGGGCGCAAGTGGCCAGCTGACCCAAGCGTTATGACTGCCCTAGGCCCAGTTCCCCCATTTCAATCGCTGGAAAATAGACAACTGACCCGATAAAAGCACCACATTTTTGTTTTTCGTTGGATAAATCGGAAGTGGAAACTAGCGCCATACCAGTAAAGCTACAAAAGCCTTCAACGCTAAACCCAGTATTTGTTTATGCAACGTAACAAATAGACGACTTTTTAGGAGGAAAAACAAAAACAAATTCATGATAACTAACACTTTTTATAACAGCTTTTTTACTTTTTACAGCAGAACACCTAGGCTGCAGACCAAGAAAGAGATGTATAAATGTTGTAGATATACCCTGAACAAAAAGTTGAGCAAATCATCACTCGGGCCATCCGAGAAGCGCAAGACATACAGAAAACCAGGATACTGGGCTACAGCCTGGTAATAATGAGACAGAAGAAGAAGAAGAAGAAGAAGAAGAAGAAGAAGAAGAAGAAGAAGAAGAAGAGAAGAAGAAGAAGAAGAAGAAGAAGAAGAAGAAGAAGAAGAAGAAGAAGAAGAAGAAAACAGCTTTAAACACAGCCAAAATGACTGACATTTGTTTTCCTCATAAATCTAGAAACCCAGTCATGGATTTGTGAATGCACTCAAGAAATACAACCGCCCCCATCGTGAAACTAACCTGGGACCCATTTAAGGCTGGGCTGACAGGGCAGACCAAACCATTACAAAAGACAAAAGCCCGGCTCTATCCGGATCTGAACCCACGACCTTCAGATCTGCAGGTGAGAGCGTCTAGCCACTACACGATGGCGGCTGCTACATGGTCTATACGAAGGTGAATTCAGTGGACTAAAGTAAATTCCACTCTACCAGAGGATTCACAAACACTGACAACGCAACAGGCAGGAGTGGACACACATCAATAGCACAGCTCCCTCACTTGCAACTGCATTCCTTCTAGTTTCCTGTGTGGCTTTCAGGGCCCCAATGCGAAGAGATGTGAACCGTCTGACCCTTGAGATGCAGGGGAAAAAGCCATACATCAAGGTTTTGCTGAAATCGGATGTGTTACGCCAAAAAAAAGCGCACATTTCGCGGCCTAGTTGTAAACCACTACACTACGTGCCAACCACCCTTTAACCAAGTGGTTCTCAACCTTTCTAATGCCGCGACCATTCAATCCGGTTTCCTCATGCTGTGGTAACTCTCAACCATAATTTTTTTTTTCCGTTGCTACTTCATAACTTCGATTAAGATGCGTTTTCCGATGGTCTTAAGCGACCCCCGTAAACAGACCGCTCGACCCCCGAAGGGGTTGCGACCCACAGGTTGAGAACCACTGCTGTAACTGCAAACGCATAAGGAGAATTCCACATAACCTTCTTCTTCTTCGATCAACATTTCTAGTATATCACTTCTAGCATGGACCACAACACGAACGTGTGTTTTAGGTAAAATAACAACAATAACAAACAGAAACCACAAACAACAGTACCTCATATGGCACACAACAACATCAACAGTGTCACCAACCTTGCTTTTTCTCCATTTACGTCAACAAGCATTAATAATCCAAAGAGTTGCAGGAAGCCACAAATGACAGCTCAGAAAAAGTCATTGACGATTCAACATGACTCAAATCAAATATGAAGTGATTAAATCCGATAAAATGGCCAACAATTAACAAACTCCACTTATTACAGATTCTAATGAAAGATTTCAACAACAAAAACCAAACGGAGGTGAAATGTTCCTTTTTACCTCCGAATGAATGAAATTCAATCACTGATTTATTTTCGAGATTAACTTCAAGGGTTTTCAGATTTCATATTAATGAAATCTTTAATTGTTTTGTTTTTATTTTATTGTGATCGCTTCACTTCATGCAAGACAAACCAAAAAATATTAATGACAGATGAATTATTATTTTAAATCATACTATATTTTTTCAGTACTAAGGGATTTATCAAAATCTCTGACTACTGGCTGAAAAAAAAAAACTCTTAATTCTCCTTCTTTTCCGAAAAACTGATGAGAAATTTAGTAGCTTTGATCAAAATAATGGTGTGGTCCAAATCACGCTGTACACTTTACAGCTTTGTACTTGACTGAGGTTGTAATAAGCCAGACTGCACGATGCCAAGCTCTTTAACATATTCCCTTGTGGTATCCACCGGCCTTTCTAACCCTCAAACTTTCCCACTGTCACAACAAAAGGAGAGCTACCGATGGATCGACGACGTACGATCTTTTCAAAGATTTCATAACTATTCCCACACTTTGACTATCTGAATTAGAACACTGCTAGCCCCTGTAGAATTGATGTGAATTTAACCATGTACACACCCCACAAAAATGCACACATCCCACAACAACGTGCACACTCCTTAATGATGTACACATGTCCTCAACCATGTACACAAACCTCTTACCACACGCACGCTTTCTAAATATGTACACATCGCTCGAACATGTAGACATCCCCTCAACCATAAACAAATCATTCCGAAACATGCACAAACCCCCAACTATGTACACACACCTCAACATGTACAGAAACTGCCACCCATGTACACATTATATACCCATGTAATCTCCCTCAACCACACATACATCCCCTCAACCACACATACATCCCCTCAACCACACATACATCCCCTTAACCACACATACATCCCCTCAACCACACATACATCCCCTCAACCACACATACATCCCCTCAACCACACATACATCCCCTCAACCACACATACATCCCCTCAACCACACATACATCCCCTTAACCACGTATACATCCCCTCAACCACACATACATCTCCTCAACCACACATACATCCCCTCAACCACGTATACATCCTCACAAAAAATGCAAACATCCTCACAACAATGCACACATCCTCACCACAATGCACACATCCTCACCACAATGCACACATCCTCACACATCCTCACAACCATGCACACATCATCCAACCACGTACCTATCCCCTTATCCCCAAAACACGTACACATCCCCTAACCAAGATGTTTGTGTTTGATTTCAAACAACGGATCAACATCACGGCACAAGAGTAGTAACCCATAAGTTCTTCGTTCTACTTCTAACTCAAGCCTGAGCCCGAAGAATCTCAGCGCAGTGCACGAACTCCGTAGCAGCGTCGTTAGGCTACTCTTGTCCATTTCCAACCGCCACGGAATTTTTTAAGTGCGCCACAATCTACACGGACGTCTGATCTTTCTCTACCCAGAGACCAGGGGGAATTACATGAAGTTTCCTGAAAAAAATCCCAGCTTTCACCGGGGCCTGAACCCGGGAACTCCAGTGCTAGAGGTGGACGCCAAGCCTCGAGACCACTTAGCCCTTCTCCTGTGTGTAATGATGTTTGTTGCTCATCAAACATAAAATATAACATATATGCAACATAACTAATGTTGTCAGAATAAAACAAACCACATTACAAATGCTGTCTTTAACACACAACATAACTGATATCCGTAGAGAAAAAAAAACATACAACATTACATCTTGCCATCTTCTACATACAACATCACACTGTTGCCCTTAGAATAGAACATTCAACACTGCACCTCAACATAACTCATCACAATCGGTCTATCGCTATCTCCACTGCTCCAATTTGACTTCTAAGCCACTTGTTTACTGTCCAGGCGTATGCAATATCTAGTTTACAATGCCTTTACTAAATGAAAACAATATGCACACAAAGATTCTGATATATGTGAAGTAACTTAAAACCACTTAATGCCATCAGAGAAGTCCGAGCATGCGAACATGTTTCATTGTTACTATTATTTTCATGTTACCGTTATAATCTTCCCCCCTTCTTCTTTCTTCATTAAAAGTGTGGTTGATATGTTGAGCTGGGGTTTTCGCCAGGCTGCGATATCTGCACCTGTTGGCTCAATATATCCAATCAAGTCCTTGATGACTGTAACCTGTTACCACATGTTTGTCCAGGATATACGCGTTTACTCTTGTTTCTTAAAAAATGGAACCCCATATCCCACACAAAGATATCTGTGTCAGTATTATATTTGTATTACATGTTATTATTATTATTATTATTTTAGTATTATTTTCGCTACCATTATTATTATATTAGTATAACAACTGCTTTTTTAATATTACTTTTGCTATTATTATTACTACTACTATTATTAACATTTTTAATACTGTTACTTTTAGTATTAGCATTATTAAAATTATTATTATTACTATTATTATTTTTAACATTATTATTATTACTACTGTTATTATTTTTACTACTATAACCGTTATTATTACTATTAATATTATTTTGTTTACTATTATTACTACTTTATTATTCATAATATGTTTAAATCACCACTGATCATTGGCATTATGTGAGCTAATAGACTGAAATGGTGGGGGGCATATTTAAAGAATGCCAGATGACAGAGAGATAGAAACTGTTTACAAGCGGGAGATGAATGGTTGAAGACCACGAGGCAGACCAAGAAGATGATGAGGAGATAACGTCCAGACAGACCTGCAAACACTTGTGTGTCATCAACTGGAAAGAGAAGGTCAACCAGACAGATGAATGGAGGTAGGTGATATTTGCAGCAACGAAACTCAAGGGCTCGGAATGCTCAAGAAGAAGAAGACGATTATTATTACTACTGCTGCTATTATTTTAACTAATATTATTTTTACAATCAGTATCATCATTATTTTGATTATTGTTACTATTAGTATTACTATTATTACGTTATTATTACTATAAGTGCTCTTATTACCATTACTACGTTTAATATTATCTTGTCATTGTGTAAACATCCCTGCCTTACTTGTAACACTGCTTGTATGTTTCAACAGTCTTGTTGCATGGCATGGAGGTGTGTCGGCACACGAACTAATACATGCTGCTGGAGATCGCAGATTATGGAGAGGCATGATCGCCCACGCCAGTCGGCAAGGCACCTGATGATGATGACGCTGAGTATGTTTCAGGCAGGTGTCTTTCACCAATATGGTGTTATTCCTTACTGAACAATAAAGTCCACCCTACACAGGGCGACAAAAGTCCACCCTACACAGGGCAACAAAAGTCCACCCTACACAGGGCAACAAAAGTCCACCCTACACAGGGCAACATAAGTCCACCATACACAGGACAACAAAAGTCCACCCTACACAGGGCATCAAAAGTCCACCCTACACAGGGCAACAAAAGTCCACCCTACACAGAGCAACATAAGTCCACCATACACAGGACAACAAAAGCCCACCCCACATAGGACAACAAAAGTGCACCCTAAACAGGGCAACAAAAGTCCACCCTACAAAGGACAACAAAAGTCCACTGAGGCAGGCCAAGTTCTATTCTTTTTCCCCCCCTGCTTGGCATAAGAGCAGAAGGACAATGGTCAGTGTGCCTGTCAAAAGTGTGACTGGTCTGAGTTCAATCCCCAGCCGTGGTAGCACTATCTGTTGCGTTCTTAGCGTTCACCAGCTGTAAACTCTGGCGGAAAGTTCTGGTTGTTCGTCCAGTTCTGGACTTGAGTCTTGTTCCCGAATATAAATTCTGCATGCATACTGGTCTTACAGATCTGGCTTTGTTGTATGCATGCAGACTGTTGGTTCCTCGCCCGACAGGAATATTTACTCCCCGAGTTCAAAGGAAACATCCCTAATCAGCCGATGGCATGTTTGTCAGGGAAGCAGTGGGTCTATTCTCATTTAGCCACCCCCCCCCCCCCCGGAACCCACAAGGAGAAAATTTTGCTAAGCAAACACTAGTCAGATGTCTTTGGATCAGGGGTTACGAACGTGGTTTATAATTCCGAAATACCCGGTTCAATTCCAGCTGCTGGTGATCTTGTCAGTTTACCGCTTTGTGTGGATTTCGACAATGGTATGGAAGGTCTAAAAATACACAGCAAACTAGTAAACAAACCACTTGTCTAGTTACACCACAAACCGCCAACAAATGTTGCGGTTGGTGTGCTATTTCTGTAAGTGATATGCAACTAAACTGGTATGCGATTTCCTATAAAGGATATGCAACTAAACTGGTATGCAATTTCCTATAAAGGATATGTAACTAAACTGGTATGCGATTTCCTATAAAGGATATGCAACTAAACTTGTATAGGATTTCATATAAAGGATATGTAACTAACAGAAGCAAACAGTATTTTATTAAATCTGGGACTAATAATTATGATCCCGTAACTCTCACTTCGTATGCAATGACTTATATACGCCTAAAAAGAAGCGCATGGGGATTCACAGCACGCTCAGCGGGCAGAATAGTCAAAGAAGCCAACGGCGCCTTCTCCGTGACAACCAGCAGCACGACGATGGAGGTGATGGCAGTGACGCAAGCGTTTGCCTGGCTTGAAACACAAAAATACACCCGCGTATGTACACTCAGTGATTCAATGAGTATGATCCGGAGGGTTCAGGCAGGTTCAGTGCGAAGACAATGGCTTGAATCATTACAGAAGTCCACTGTGCGTGGAGTCACCTCTATTTTTGTTCCGGGACACGCAGGCGTCGATGGAAATGAAAGAGCTGACTGGTTGGCTGGATTCGCTATCACTACCGACGGTCAGCCTATGGATCATGTTGATATTATCAATGTCCTCAGAGAAATGGGAAGGATAGAGGACATTGTTGGCAGTGAATCCACATCACTCGCCAGAATGGCAGACTTGGGAATTAAGATCGGCCTAGCAAAAAACGAAACGCACACCAGACACGTCAGAAGACTTGTTAATCAACATAGAACTGGTACTATTTGCCACGGACGTTCGGGTTCATACTGAGGGGAGGATCTGAGCACCTATGGACATGTCCGGAGTGCAATGATGATAACCCAACTAACTAACTAACATGCAATGACTTTCCGGTACTCTCACTTCGTATGCAATAACTTCATACAAACAGCGAAGTGTTCGCATTCCAACGCTCAGCCACAGGTAATAAAATATCAATCGATACCATTACCGCAAACCATACTAACATATTATGTAAAATACGTTTGGATGTAACAGGCGCGTTATACAAAACTGTAGCCTTATCATTTGGACAGAGTAATCAGAAAATAAATTATTACTTTAGCTGTTCGTCCTACTACAGTAGAGTTTTAATAACCAACTTCGTCATATTACAGTAGATTTTTATTAACAAACTTCGTCATATCACAGTAGAGTTTTAATAACCAACTTCGTCATATTACAGTAGATTTTTATTAACAAACTTCGTCATATCACAGTAGAGTTTTAATAACCAACTTCGTCATATTACAGTAGAGTTTTAATAACAAACTTCGTCATATTACAGTAGAGTTTTAACTACCCTTAAATATTCGAATAATTAGGGATTTGCCTAATGTGCTGGTCGAAAGGATGAGATATCACAGTCTAGCTGTCGACAACAACACGACGTAGGTAGGTAAGTAGGCGCTTTGTTGGAGACAAAAATAATGGTCACGTTCAACCAGTTCAACCCAAAGGGGGAGCTTTAGGTTATAATTGTAACTAGGTTTTGTGCGCCATATAAAATGGCTAAGCACTGCATGCTACCATGAGCACTGACAAGGACTTGTCCAGTGTTCATGAAATACAAGCAGAAAAACCCAAATGCTATCCCGACCGGCGACGAGGTCGTCCACTGGCGAGCCAACTGATGACCTGGTTGCCAGTGTGAACAAAACAACACGCCAACCGTCCACTTTTAATGCGAACGCCCAAAAAAAAACACACAACTTACCAAAAAAAAAGTCAAAACAGAATTACTGACACAATCACGACCACACTTCAAATTATACAATAACCTTATAACTAGAATACTAAGTTATCACAACTAATATCACCGTACACTGAGCACTTCCGTCTAAAGAATTAAAGCCCGTGCGATACAAAAAAAAACAGTGTTATAAAGTTTTCCTCAATAAACGGTATAACGTTTCACGAAAAAGATATGATTAATGTAGTGGACAAAACACAGCTCGCTAAACTTAGTCACAAGTAACACAATCACGTCATTGCATGCAGCAGACGTTACTGACTGGTATAAACTTTCTTCTTGCTATGAAACACGAGTATGGTCATTGATTACATTTTTCGTGTTTAGTGACAACTTACTTAGTGTACTGTAAAAAAAGTAAGGTCCTTTTTCCAAGCCTTTAGGCGTCTTGGGAATTTGGGGCTAGACCTATCGTTTTTATAGACCAATCGGCACTTGGTGGGTGATGTGGTCACCATCTAGCCGGCCGCCTTGACTTCTCAGGACTGCACCTGGTACCCACTCAAGTCTGGGTCGACCTAGGAGTCTGGGTCATTTTTTTTTTAAATCCGACTCCCTCAGGGTGCGAAACCACGACCTTCTGATCGGCAGAGGGGCGTCTAGCCGCCAACGCCACGGCGACTCCCTTGGTGCACTTTAGACTTCCAAACTGTGATGGACACATTCCTGCACTGGTTTTGGTTTGATTTTTAAACAACGGATCAACATCATTGCCCAAGGGTAGCAACCCATAAGCGCTCCGTTCTACAGTACTCGTAACTCAAGCCTGAGTCCGAAGAATCTCAGCGCAGCGCACGAATTCAGTGGCACCGACGAGGATCCTGAAAATACTTTTGAAAGATTGTTTAACATGCAAAGACGATGACTACGAGAATAGTGCCCCTCTAGGACTGCATACTGAAAGATTAACTCCTACTGAACCAAAAAGACAATATTCTGATGAGAATCCAAAAGCAGCTAATCTCATAAACCCTGTTCAATAATTTAATACAATTATATCAGGGCACTGGCGATTAATTCGTAACCCGTAGTTGAATCTGCCTGGGGGTTTCCAAGTGTGTCTTTATATGATTGCGACAGGGGTAGCAGGTTAGCCGGACAATTTATGTATCTCAATTAAGTAAAAGTGATAACAAAACAACGATTAAAACAACTACCGAATACATACAACTGGTAACAGTAGTAGTACACTGTAAAAAAAAAAACATGACGTACCCACTCGCTACAGGTTACTTCACAACCGCTTTGTTGAGCCCCAACATAACTATGCTGTATGAATGTACGGCCGAATGTGGTTGCTAGGATTTGTACCTGTTTGATTCTCATCCTTGGGATGTTAATCTTACAGAATGCAATACAATACTAGAAGAAAGAAAAATTTAAAAACTAACAAGAAACAAACATGCCGTTATAAGAATGATGCTCGAAGAATGAAACGAACATATAAACTGATACTTAGTGACCCCCATATTACTCAAACGCTCTCTAACTATAAAGTTATCATTTACTCAAATTAAAAACAAGAAACCTAATCCAGTATAACTTTAAAACCCATTCAACCTCAAGTAACCACAAAACATCAATTATTACCACTGCGGTTTACCGTACTTACTTAGCACAACACATTATAAAAGTTTTACAACTACTTCAATTTACAACCACAACAGTATTATCTGAAAAGTTATAAGTTTAAACAAGAATGTACACTCCAGAAACAAGAAAACATCGCTCAGGCTCCGTTACCGAAAACATTAGAAGTCACAAAGTGTCTCAAGTCTACAAGACGAACGAAAAACGCACTTTCCAAGGTTCACCTATAACTTGTAGCGGCTAAAGCATTGATAAAACACACTAACACATACAACGCTATGAGAATGGTAAACTCCGAGTCGTGATTCAGCACGCCAGCGTGTTCCGTCACGGAGATAACATCAGCGGAACCTTGCCGCCTGTAAGACATGCCGTGTAGTAGGGGAACACTGTCTATCGTTTTACTGCGCTCCAAACAACACACCTACCTAAACACGGCCTATTTTTCCATCTGCCAACGCCCCGTATCGAGGGAGTGCTGTGTACAACCCTTTTCCTCTGAGGCCTGTGATTAACTTGTTTCACATATATTAGGCTAATTATATTTTGAGGGGGATCTATTTGTCGCTGGCCTTACCAAGGTTCCGATGTTCACAACAGATTGGCAGACGATAAACACACTGGGTGTGTTCTGGTTTAAGCCAAGACAAGGCCTGCGGTTTAGAAAACAATTTGGTCCCCGGTGTGTTTAAGATTGCATTCTAATGGAAACTTGAACTTATAGATCTTCCTCTTCTTCTTTCTCTTCTTCTTCTCTTTCTTATCACGTAGTTGAAAGAAAAAAAAAGTTTGCCCACTCCAGAGCAGCATTGTGTAGACTTAATATCTTCAAGATAAGAATTAAACAGCCATACATTTCGGAAAACCCCTTTCAAACGTATAGCACAAGATATATTTGGGCACCACTAAATGGTTACCTAACAAACTGCGCTCCAATGTGGGTGGGTTGTTAATATGGACGACGTAACCATGTCATGTCTTACTATGTTATAGATGCAGTATGTGCGCCTTAGGCCGACACATCTGACTTCTTCAGGCTATTGTTGTTCGGGTTAGCCTTTCCGGAAATATACCTACAATATTCAAAGCCTCTGTAATGTACTGGCCTTCTTTCAAGACACCGTGGGGATACATGAACTTACTTTATACTTGGCAAACATTGGGCTGATAACAGAATCAATCAGACAATGTTGTGCCGTCTCCGCACTAAAATGTGGCAGCAATGGATCTGTAATATTTACTGTCCCTGTGTTTGTACACTATGAGAGACTGCTGTTCGTTCATTCATTCTATTTCATTCATTCAATCATCTGATCATACATTTTATCATTCATAGAATCATGTTTTCATTCATTCATGGAATCATGCTTTCATTCATTTATGGAATCATGCTTGTATTCATTCACGGAATGATGCTTTCATTCATGGAATCATGCTTTCATGGCACATCAGGTAAAGGGTTCTAGATTCATATATTTCGCGCTAGCTAAGTTGGTTAAACCAGCTCAGCAGCGACCTTTCATGTAGTGGAGCTCGCGCTTCATAGCTTTTAGACAGAAAAAAAAAAAGAAAACAATAATCGGCACTGGTTGGGTGATATGCTCAAAAGATGGGTCATCTTTACTTCCCAGGACATTACCTGGTACCCATTTCCGGTTGGTTCAGCTTGGGGGCCAAGGTCAATACTGAAGACAGGAAACAGCGTCTGGATGCGAACGCAAGACTTTCGGACCAGCAGGCAATCTTCTAGCCCAGTGATCTGTAATATGGGAGCACGCCCCCTTGATGGAGGGCGCGAGACAGTTTCAAGGGGAGAGGGGGTGTCAAGCAATTGTGAAACTGAGTTCATTTGTATATTTGCTTAAAAGTCGTGAAAACAAAACCGCGCTGCTAGCTTGATATGGAGAGTGGATTCGCTGTGCTTTGTCCAACATCAAGCTAAAAAAGACGAAATAGTGTTTATCATCACAATGATTTTCGGACACTGAATTAGTAGTTCTTCTTCTTCTTTCGTTCGCATGAAATAAATTATCTATATCTGCAATGCTGTCTCTAGTATGAATAATTAGTCGTTTTTGGTGATTATTTCGGCTCTCCTTTGAACTTACCCCTAAAATGGCGACCATTATATGATGCCACATTCTGGCCATAAAATTTCCAAAAATATCCGAACGGTGTTCAGGCTTATCTAAAATACGGACTTTCTGCCAAGGGACAAATCGCAGCAAAACTAGGATTACTTGACAATCAATAATCAACATTGCACACGGTACTAGTAGCAGACGATAAATACCGACCGTTGACAATTTCGAGCGTTTCTGCGGACGACGATACTAGCAGACGATATTAGCGACCGTTGACCAATTTCGAGACATTACAGACGATGAAAGCCGATTAGCAATACTGTGTTCTTCCGATTGGAGGATTTAGCAGCGGTAGATGTCAGACTTGTCGGCATGCGCCAAACGCGATTAAACTCATCGCCGAGGGTGTCCCCCGCGCCGCGGATGTGGGGCTAAACTAGGTGCCTGGGACTCACGAGTAAAGTAATTGGAGGAAGTTGCAGGAGATGCGGTAGCTGCTGCTCGTGAGTCCCAGACATCTAGTTCAGGATACGGTCGGCGATGAGGCGCACTCGCAGAAGCAGGTCCGCAAGTAACATATCGCTGAGACCCTGTTAGAGCATTTGTTTCGTTATACGGAGCTGGCATATTTTGTAATAGAACTGAGCCCCTTTCGGATATTTTTGGATATTTTATGGCCAGAAATTGGCCAATTTAGCTCTCTTTCGGACGGCATCATAATACATCCGCCATTTTGGGGGTAAGTTCAAAGGAGAGCCATTATTTCTTCTTTTGCAGTGAGCACACATAAACACTTTTTTTTAAATATGTGGAAAATGGGAAGGGGATATCCTGGAGGGAAAAGTGGAAAAGGAGTTGGGAGGGGAGGCAAGGGGGGGGGGGGGGGGGGGGTTAATCAGGTTATCGTGTCATCCATATATTTTCGGAAGAGATTAAATGTTCAAAAAGGCAGGAAGTTGGAAATGGCGAAATCTTAATCGTGAATCTGTGAGTTAGGTAATGAGTTTATATTTTCAATCATCGCATAAGCTTTCAAGTTTGGGGGGATTCAGATTTACGCCGATGTCCAAGTTAATTTCATCATTCTCCTAACATATTACAAACATTCATACTTATTTACGAGGCATTTAGAGCTGTAGGCAAAGAAATAACACGAGCGGTTGTGAACATATTTTCTACACTCCTTCTTTCTCTCTCTCTCTCTCTCTCTCTCTCTCTCTCTCTCTCTCTCTCTCTCTCTCTCGCTCTCCCCCTCTCTCCCCTCTCTCCCCTCCCTCTCTTTCTTTCTTATTTCACGCACGCTCACACTCCATCATTTATGTATACAAACAGGCATGCTTACAACGCATACTCTCTCATACTCTGACACTGTACACATGTAAACACCCCACTCCAGATTCCCCCTTTTCTTCTCTATCTCACACACTCTCTTCCTTGCACGCACAAACTCACCCCCCCCCCCTTTCCCCGGGCTACCCCACCATACCGTCCCCTCTCTCTTTCTTTCTCTCTTTATTTCTTTCTTTATCTCTCCCATACAGACACAAACACGAACAGACCTACATACATTCTCTCTCTCTCCTGCTTAATGCACACACTATACTTTAGTTAGTAGATCCCCGCCACAAACAAGTTGCCAGCTTGCCCAGTGGGATCCACAAAGCCACAAACTCTGCATTCTCTCACGTAACAAGGTCAGGACCAGATCTGCAAAGATGATTATTTTTTAAGTCTTTCTCACAAGATTTTTACTTTTGAGTAAAGTGGCATGCCAAGCATTTCACATGGATATCTTTTTTCTGAAGCATTCCTTACATAAAGTTAGTTGCGAATCCTTTACATCAGTCTTCTTAAAACAATCAACATCATCATTTGCAAGTGCATTGCTAGCTGACGCAGGCGTTTATGCATCTCCACAGTTCTTGGTCTTTGGTGTTGTAGATCAATTCCACTGATGATATTCCTCCATGCCACTGTCTTAAGCCATCCACCATCATTTCTCTTGGTCTGCCCTTGTATCTTTAAGCAGTGATTTTTCCAGTCGTCATGATATTTTCCAGTGCTACTTTTCTCATTATATGACTATAGAACATTACTTGTCTCCTTCTCATTGTTGTATATAATGTTCTACTTTCGTTAGCTATTTCCAGACAATCCTCGTTAGTTATTCTGGCAACTTTAGCCTTCTGCAACATTCTTCTCAAGAACCATATCTAAGTTGCCTCCCAACTCTTCTTAATTTCTCTGCTCACACTCCAAGACAACTCTTCTTAATTTCTCTGCTCACACTCCAAGACAACTCTTCTTAATTACTCTGCTCACAATCCAAGATTCACTGCCGTACAACAGAACAGGCACGATTTAACATGTCAGCACTCGTTTTCCATTGTCCGCGGACAAGTCCGAGTGCGATACCAAAAACAATGTTGCTCAATCGTATAATAAATCAAGAATACTCATCTCTGAATCACACAGCTATCATACTGTTGGTTTTTTGACTGTTTGTGTGAAAAGGCTTTCTCAGTCATATCATAATAAAAACTGAAAGGAGCAATTGACTGACAGTTATTGCAGCGGTGAGAGTCGCCGTGGCGTAGCGGCTAGTCGCTCGCGTGCGGATCGGAATGTCGTGGGTTCGCACCCTGGCGGAGCGGACTTTTTTTTCTTTCAAAAAATGACCTTGATTCCCAGGTGAAGCTAGACTTGAGTGGGTACCGGGTGCCGTACCGGGAAGTAAAGGCGGCCGGTGTGATGCTAACCACATCATCCATCTTGTGCCGACTGGTCTATCAAAATATAGGCATAGCTCTATATTTACCCTATACGCCTAAAGAGGTGGACAATGGACCTTTACTTTTATTTAACTTACTGCAGCGGTTCACCTATCAAAAATACCTCTCTAGCCACGTTTATAAGATTTGATAACCCATAAGTAGCAGCAGAAGTCGCGTTAACCGACAACTGAAATTTTGCGGCATCAGCTGTAACGTACAAACTTGCCATCTATATCTGTCTTCTGTTGTTTGGCTAGATGTCAAATGGGCCGCGAAACAATTTCCCAGCCTTGATGAGCCGTGGGTATAAACAAGTTGAGAAACACTGGCCGCCACAGAACGAATCCCACAATAGTTTGGCTTTTTAAAAATTTTAGTAGGCAATGTTACTTTCAGCAGTTCGCCATTGCCCTCTGAAGGGTCGGGTGTCGATATCACTGCTAAAATCAATTCAAAGTGTTCTGCTGATAAATCATCTGCAGCTGGAATCGAAACCGGTATCTCAGAATTATAGATCGCGTTCGCAACGCCTAACCTCATACGTCTTCACCCAGTCACGGAAAAGGGCAACTTTGATTCTAGTACTTCTCGTTTGGGTTACAGGCCCCCACTATAGGGGTTGAGGGGGTGGGGGAGGGGGAGGGTTGGAGACATCCATAATAATAATGTCGTCAAAGGTGTGACTACGAATCTGCTAAAATCGGAAGTTTAGCTTAAAGACATAAAAAGCGCAGTCTAGCTGTAAACCACACGACAACTTTCAGGCACCTTTGTAAGGGTTGTGGTGGTTGTAGATGAACAACAATAATAGGAATAAAAACAAGAACAAGAACAAGAAGAACAAGAAGAACAAGAAATTGAGATCTGTATAAAGATGTTAACGTCTTCGCCATCTAGCGAAGATATATGAAGGTGATGATGATGACAACGACTTTGATGATGATGGCGATAATAAGTCATGGCCTTAACAATTAGCAAGCATGCCACGATCTGCACCAAGTTAAACAAGCAATGAACAAATTGAGACAAGGAAAGGACCACACAAACACTAGAAATTATGCCACACAAGTGTCCTCCTAACCTGTCAGTCGCACATTTCTATGGCCCAAGTCTTTAGTCGCTAGTAGTGTTGCCAACATCATCACCACAGACAAATCAGCCCATAACTGCCCGGTTCTTGCGCCGGTGGAAATCACACAAAATGTCATTCACTGTCTGATTTGAAAAACTATGGCTTAAAAAACGACAGTGTTTCTATGTCTGGGTCGGAATGTATTTTTCTCGTTTCTTGTTTTAGTTCAGGCGTTAGGTTTAAATGCGAGATAGTATCTCTTAGGGTTTTTACTTCTTCAAAGCTATGCCTTGTGGCGTTTGTCTTTATGGAAAACCCACAGCTTTCCGAGCCAGCCTGAAGTGCCTGTGTTTACCACTTACAGAGCGGCATAGTATGGGGGAAGGGGGGTGATAGTGTGAGAGGGAAAAAAAGGAAAAGGGAGGGGGGAGGGTCGTGAATATTCAAGGACGTATATGGCCAGTGCAGTCGAAACGAACCGTGCATCATCCCTTACCGAGAAGAACCCCGGGTTTTCCACACGAGTGCCCATCGCTCTAACAAATGAGCCAGAAAGATGCTAGGCACTTGAAAAATGTGATAGACATTACAATAACGATGTAGTTGACTTGTAACTTGTCAATATTGTTGCTAAGGATGTCAAGCCTGTTAAGTATGTGACATCACACTGCAAACGAACACGGCGAGATTTTAAATATGCCCCCCCCCCCCCCACTTTCTGACATGCAACACACAGGGGCAGCGTATCCGTTTCTGTTTTTAATTCAGTGAAAGAGTGAAGCCTATAGAACTAAACGGAGAATGAAGGTTCAGAGTGGAGTAGGAAGTTTTACAACTGCCTGTCTGTGATAGACAGTTGGGAAAGGCTGACCGAGTAGTGACCGCAGAGTCGATTGAACCCGTTAAAGGCTTCGTTCACATGTCAGACTGACATGTGTCATCACCAAACGTCATTCACCGACGAATTCTACAGATTGCACCCTTTTACTGATCCAAAGACGTAACAGAATACTGCTCCAGTTTGGTGCATGTCAAAAGTGGGATGGCCTTCTTCAAAGTGTCACCGTGTTCGTCAACACCACCATGTCACGTCCTAACACTCTTGACATCCTTAGGAACAATACTGACGGGGTACAAGACAATGGCATCGTTATTGTAATTTCTGTGAAACTGTTAAAGTTTTCATTTGAAACCCCTCGTATAAATATCTAGAGCAGAGTCTCCCAACCTTCCTAACGCCGCAACCCTTTAATACAGATCCCCATGTTGTGGCAACCCTTTAATACAGATCCCCATGTTGTGGCGACCCTTTAATACATATCTCCATGTTGCGGCGACCCTTTAATACAGATCCCCATGTTGTGGCGACTCTTTAATAAGATTCCCATGTGGTGGCGACCCTTTAATACAGATCCTCATGTTGTGGCGACCCTTTAATATATATCCCCATGTTGTGGCGACCCCCAATCATAAATGTGTTTTTTTCGTTGCTACTTCATAACTAATCGGCTCTGTGGCTAAGTCGAAGCGAACGCTTCGTAATGCCGGGATGCCGGATTCGATCCCAACTGCGGGCCATGCGCCTTGCGTTGGTTTCGACAGTGGTATCAAGAAATCCGACCTTCCAGAAAGCAATGGCAAACTACTGGGCGTAAATTTGCCTAGAAAAACCACACAACAGCCTGTTGGGGTTGGTTCTGCAACTAACCTATCATACTTCATAACTTCCAGTGAATATGTGTTTTCCGATGGTCTTGGGTGACCCCTGTGAAAGGGTCGTTCGACCCACAAAAAGGTCGCGACCCTGATGTTGAAAACAGCTCATCTAGTGGCTTGGCTAGATGCCATGGGCGAGACAACAACAAAAACTGAGCTGACAGTGTGCCGCGGTCAGTAATGATCATCTACGCGTTACCGAATCCCACACAATGACAACGACCAAGATAGTGACCATGATAGTGACCACGATAGTGACCATGATAGTGACCAAGATAGTGACCACGATGATAATGATTATATTTACAGTAGCATGTAATCTCTGTCCACGATGTAACTGTCTGACATGTGGTCATAGCTCCTGTGCCTCTAATGGTATGCTGTGGCTGGCATAGTCGAAGAGGTGACCTGACTGGAAATCTTGTCACCCGATCACCATTTTCACCCTTCATCTGTCTTTGGGTGTTTCAGTTTTCCAATTATACTAATGAACAAGGCATTTTAATGAGAATTCTGCAAAAAAAGTGTCGCTCTTTGAGAAAACGAAACAACCTTTATGTTAATGTTACCGGACTCCAATGACGCTCGCTTGCAAATCTCAAATTACTAAACTATCGTCTTTAAACTCCGCCATTCACTGAAGGTCGTAGCAACTTGACATGGTGGGAAATAAAAGAACAATTTCTGAAGTACCCTCTTCCACAACTTCGGGTGTATTGGACATATAGGGCTAGACATATATTTTATACACCAATCGACACTCAGTGGGTAATGTGGTTGTTGGCTGTACAATCTGGCAGGAAGATGAGACTGGTCAGAACTCAATACGTGTTACGAGTTTTAAGTAGGCTTAGGTGAATTGCGATGTTTTTAATAGTGCCAGGGTGAGAGAGTTGGGCGTGACAGTATTAACCAATTCCCAATAACAGGTAGAGTGTTGATGTGAGGAGTATATCTGTTTTGTCACGAAGAAAAGTTGTTTGTGCGTCAACTAGGTCATAGAGTAATTACATTGCTGTAATGGGAATTATTACTTCTTAGGGTATAAACTTCAAGTGAGAATGCATTAGTCTGTTACAGACGAAGTTAATTCCTAACTGAAGTCTGGGTATATTATTTAGAAGTAGAGAATCAGCTGGGAGTTGAGATTTGGTTAACCGTCCAAGTCGGACGTTTTACGTTTTTTACGGAAAGAGTATGTGATCTGTTCTCTTTATAAGGATGTTGTAGTAACGTTTCTCTTAGTAAAGATTTTGCTGTACCGCAGTTAGCAGGAAACCGTCTGAAGTATATTTTAGCATCTGCTGGCATAAGCAGACTGAGTGGATGTGTAGAAGTTGTTGCGATCGCCAGTGTAGATAACAGAGACTTATTATCTTATAAACATTATCATCATCATCATGTGACCTGTTACTTTATGTGAAGGGTATTAAAGTTCATATGGCCCGTTACATTCGTCACTGCTGACTCTTCAAGATAGTCACAGTGATGTTTACTGCTGCTGTGCCCAGTGCGCCCAGGTGTTAAATCATACAGGACTGGAAGTAATAGCAGCACATCCATTGAGTGGAGATCCTGCGACATATCAGCCTAGGCACTCTAGACCTACATATCTGACTGCTTCCATACAGTAAGAAGTATCAGTGCAGAAAAACACTTATTTAATTAACTAATCTTAACAAGTGCTTTTTGGGCCCATTGTCTACACAAGGGAAATAACAATAGTACAACATAGATCAACATCATGCCGGCCGCCTTTACTTTCCAGGAAATACGTGGTATCCATTAAAGGCTCGGTCTATGGGAGATATGGTCATTAAAAAAAGAAAGAGCTGGCTCCATCAGGATCTGACCCATGTCCTTTCGATTCGCAGGCGAATACATATTTTGCGGTCTGAGCATAAGGATACTTGGGCACAAACACTCCGATTTTGGAAACAGCATATGACTACAACTTTCTCAATGCGATGCATAGGGCATACTTGGAGAGTCGAGGTAGAGTTCCCAAAGACATCCCGTAGGCTGAATTACAGATGGGTAGCAGATGCTAACGACGGTCTTTTACTCTGATACAAATAGTTGTGCAAGCGGGGCATGAAAGATACAGTTACTGCGGTCTAGTCATGAAAAGAGGATGTCATGTACCCTGCTGCATGGAGGGCACAAATCATGGTGGGATAAATATTAAGAAAGAACATGTCTGCTGGTGGGCCAACAGCAGAGCGTGTGAGAACAACGTAAAATAAATGAAATGACAACTATGGTCCCTCTAAAAAGAAACTCCACAGGGGAGCATGTACAGCAGGAGTCTACCAATCATCAGTAGAAGCTATCCCTCGTCAACAAATGTTTCGGCCCACGAGCTCCTAGACAATTTCAGAGTGGGCCCACCTGAGTTCATGAAGCTCAGGGTTGATCTGCTCCTGCTGCACGTATTACCGGATGTTCTCCCCAACGGAGTATAGGCTCTCAACCAACTCATGACAAGTCGTCATATCTTTTGCCATCGCATGCAGCTCCTCCCAGTTTTTGCATATCTTAACTTCATTCTCTAGCTTCTTTCAGCATGCTTTTGCCACAGTGGGTCCCAGCGCATTGAAATCTACTGTCCAGGAACACAAACCTGGATAGTGAACTTCTTTTTCTTCTTCATGTTCACCAGCTATCGGAAAGTTCTGGTTGTTCGTCCACTTATGGACTGCAGTCCTATTCCAGAACTTAGGTGTTGCGTGTGCATCCGTTTGACAGATCGGACTAAGCAGACTGTTAGTTCTGCCTCTCAGGCAGATGCACACTGACTTTGAGGGAAGCTCTCATTTAGTCGACTCTTACGACATGCGTTTAGGTAGATATTGGGTATATTCTTGCCTTTCCTATAACAGGGCCCCGGAACCCATATAGAAAGAGCGGAACTGAAGCCCTGAACAAATGGATGTACAGAACAACAGATTGTATTTCGTGAAATACATAGGTTTTGGAGGAGATTGGGAGGACACACTGGATGACAGACAAGAGAAAAGTTCGGCCACATGAAAATAAGTACATACCACGCTCGTACACTGTCAATGCCAAAAGTGGACACTTACATCCTCCAATGAACGTAAAATTGTGACAACAGAGATGAAATGCCTTAGAAGAGCTGCAAGAGTTTCAAGGAAAGATAGAATACGAAATCCCGAAATCAGACCAATGCTGGGAGTATAGCCAGTCTTACATGTCATCAAAAACAACAAATGAAGTTGTTTGGACACCTAACAAGAATGCCCTGGTACTATCCGCCACAGCAGCCACACTAAAACGTTACAACGAATATAGAGCGAGTGGAAGACCTCGCAAAATATAGAGTGATGGCATTAAGAACAGCCTTACAGAAATGAACATCAGTCTTAATAGTGCTCTTGACAGAGCTCATCAACGAACGTTACATCTTCCCCCGACACTTCGATGAGGTACCAGGTGGAAGAGAAGAAGAAGAAGAAGAAGAAGAAGAAGAAGAAGAAGAAGAAGAAGAAGAAGAAGAAGAAGAAGAAGAAGCTGAAGACAAACATCTAACAGTAAGACAGCGATACACACAGAAAAACAACGCCAAGAGACGGACGAACACTAGACAGTTTTAGATAGCGGTTTTCAACCTGTGGGTCGCGACCCTTTTGTGGGTCGAACGACTTTTTCACAGGGGTCGCCAAAGACCATCGGAAAACACACATTCACTAAGTTATGAAATAGTAACAAAAATAACTGTATGGTTGGGGTTCGCCACAACATGAGAAACTGTCTTAAAGGGTCGCTGCATCTGGTCTTAGAGATCGTGCAGTTTGTTTGTTTGTTTGTTTTAGTTTCCAGAAGCCATCAGTTGTTATCCCTTAGGATTATAGATTTTATGGATATCGCAACCTTATGGGATTGATTCCATGGTAAATACCGTAAATCTGGAAGAAATGTGGCTTTTGTGCCTACCCCCGGGAGTGAACCCGGACCACAAGGAGTTCGTTACCCGGTCACCGCGCAATCCGGTTTAGCCAACTACGCTAGAGAGCCGGGTAGATCGTTCAGTTAAATATCCATTTCAGTCAACCTTTATTTTGAAGAAGGTACCGGCTTGACTGGTTTACTGTAAGGGTGCTGACACAAATGAAACATAGAGGTGCTCAATAACTGACTTCCAAGCATGCAATAATAATTTTTCTAAAGAAGACAACAATAATGTGCAGATTTGACAAAACATGCAATAAAATGCATCTGAAATTAAAAATTAAAAATTATAATTAAAGACAACATAATTTCATAGCGAAATGGGGAGGCGGTCTGGACCCTTATACTCTGTAGGGGGATTCAACGGGCAAAAACTCCGATTGCTTGTGCCTCTGATTGTTAATTGACTGACTTTTTTGGTTTGTTTCCCACCTTAGATCTTAGATGGGCCAGGGTTCAGTGATGCATGTTATTTCTGGGATCACACTTGCAAGCAGAACAGGATCTTGGGCAGTTTTGGTCAGCTGATCTCGGAGAAAGTAGTTTGCTAGGATTACTGGGTAAATCACTCTTTTCCTAACTTTTCCTAACTTTTCCTTTTTCGCCGCTCACTTTTTACCGCCTCCCTTTTTGTCAGCTTCTTCTTCTTCTTCTTCTTCTTCTTCTTCTTCTTCTTCTTCTTCTTCTTCTTCTTCTTCTTCTCTTCTTCTTCTTCTTCTTCTGCTCTATTTTTTTCCTTTTCTCCTCCTGCTCTTCTTTTTCTTCTTTTCTTCTTCTTCTTCTTCTTCTTCTTCTTCTTCTTCTTCTTCTTCTTCTTCTTCTTCTTCTTCTTCTTCTTCTTCTTCTTATTTTTCTCCATATTATTTTCCATATTCTTCCTTTTCTGCTACTTTTTCTTCTTCTTCTTTTTCTTCTTTTTCTTTTGCAATCACCTTCAAAATACCGTTAACCCTTTGTGTTGCATTGATTTAAGAATCAATATCATAGCACGCCGGACATACCCATCGATGCTCCGTCTCCCCTCACAAATATCATAAGATATGGATGGCAGCATGCTTTGTAGTTTACAGCTACAATGCGAAAGCTGGGCCTGTAGACTTTATACAGTTTATTTCAGTAAACCTTTAATTGCTACCTTGTGCTGGCTTAATGAGTTGAGTGTCTGTTCTGTTTCCCCAATAAAATCGATCCCGAAACCCTCAAATCCCACACACGAAACTGGCGCAACAATATCTGCTGAGTGCTAATGCCCCTCGGGGAGATAAAATGGATGGAAATAACCGACAGCTGATATCTGATACATCGTCCTTGACCGCATAGAACTTGGAGTTATCTCTGTCTAGTGTCATCGTTACGAGTGCCCTAACTAATCAAGTAATGATTGTGAAACTGCAACACTGACGAGACTACACGAGCATAACATCACAAGGGGTGAAGCCAGACAAGAGCGCTACACAAGGACCTAAAAAGGATAGTAAACCAACACAGCCAGTAAACGCTGAAGGAGATATTAAAGACGGGATATGAACACTTGGTGGACTAGATTATGATAATCTATGGCCTAACTAATTAACTAACTAACTGACTGGCTGACTGACTAACTAACTATTACTTCTTTCAAAGCAATGTTTCCCCGTTGTAAATTTGAACAAAGAAGACACAAACAATAGATTGCACAATTTATTGCCTGGCATATTTCGCTGTATCTCGTCAGGTGCCCAGTACAGTAACAATTACATAAATGAAGCAAGTAAGTGAATCCTTTATAACTTCTTTGTGTGTTCAGAGGGGTTTGTGGAATCTGCGTTTTGACGTCGAAAATGAGATTCTTTAACATCGGGATGGTATGGTAAACTTGTAAATAGCAACCCAAAATGGATAAACCGATTCATCGGCCGATCTATCATTTACACAGACGGTTCGGTGTCAAGAGGCAAAAGAAGTGCTTGGGGCTTTTTAGAAAAAAGTTAATGGTCGACGTTTGGTGCAGGAGATACCACAACATCAAGCTTAAGAATGGAGGTGGAGGTGGTCACTGCAGCTTTCCGCTGGCTAGAGAACACGACACACACACAAACACACATCGTGATTGTAACTGACTCAGAAAGCATGCTGAGGAAGATCAGAACAGGTATGCTTCGTGCAGAGTGGCATGCTTCGCTGCGAAGGACACGGGCGAGGAGTAATGTATGGATTTTTTCACCGGGTCACGTCGGTGTGTTGGGAAAAGAACAGGCGGACAGGCTGGCTGGCTCTGCACAACTTGGTGGAATACTGATACATGATAAGGCAGACGTGGTTAGTGCCTTGTGGGAGAGCGTGTACAGTTCGGAGGAGCAGATGGATCACCACAGTCTGGTGAGATTGATGCAGGGGGGAGTGACGAGAGGTTCTGGCAGATGCTCGAGGTTCAGAGGAAAGGCAAGACGGACGTTTAATCAGAATGCTACTGGAACCATTAGTATCGGAACTCGCTGGCTGCTGAAGATGGGGACGGAGCGCTTATGGGATTGCCCCGAGTGCTGTGATTTCGGTTCTTGAATAAAATAAAATCAAACCGGCCGATCTGATACATCGGTCCGGCCCGGACTTCATCTTTCTTCGTAACTGTCCGCCCTGGGAAAAAGGGGGGGGGGGGTGGATAGGTCCAATAGAACATTACAGTTGAAGGGGTTTGCAAACGTCAGATTTTCGTTGCTATGGTGTTAATTCTGTTATGTGGAAGAGGGAGGAAAGGGGGGGGGATTTGGATGAGCCGCATCAAATACATACAACGCAGGCTAAGCTAGGACATACTGACAAATACGGTCCATCAAAAGCCACTCAGAAATCTGCTGTTACTGCTGACGTAATCATTAATCTGGAAGCCGCCGCAATGTAGCAGCTAGATGCTCGGCTGCGGATCCGAAGGTGGGGGATTCCAATCAGAACATACTTCCAGTGAGCACATAAACACAGCTTCAATGCTATCGAAAACGTATGTGGTGGCCCCTCCCTTTGTGATGACATAAGCACGCGATTGGTGCGCTTGATAGTTAATCTTGCCCTCTATGCCCAGTACGGCTGAGGGCGTGCACAAGTGTTCTTCAGTTTAGTGACTCAAACAATGTTCAATGTTATACACAGATCTTCTTCTTGTTTACCAGCTGTAAACTCCGGCGGAAAGTTCTGGTTGTTCGTCCACTTCTGGACTTTAGTCCTGTTCCAGAATCTGAGAGTTGCGTTAAATTGGTACCAGGTCAAGTCCTGGGAAATAAAGGCGGCCGGCGTGATGTTGACCACATCACCTAAAGATAGCTGACTGGTCTATAATGTATATACAGTGCTGACAGGCCCTTACGACATGCTTTGTCTAGGCAGTTAGACTATTCTGGTTTTTCCCCACAATCTGGCCCCGGAACACACACGGGGAATACGACGATTTCCTCACCATGTCCGAACAACCCGCAACTGTCAACAAACACAGAGAACATACCGCAGTGGGCTAAGTCAAGTTTAGGATCTAACTCACTGATAAAAAACCTGACATCAAGATCAAAGTCTGTGAGTTTGTGCGCGCAAACACACACACACACACACACACGCATACATATACAGACACACACACACACGCATACATATACAGACACACACACACGCACAACACACACATGTAAATACACACATAGACACACGCACGCGCAACACACATACATGCAAAAGCACACACACACATCTATATATATATATATATATATACACACACACACACACACATCCACAAAGGATTACATTTCCTTTTATCAAGTGTTTTTCCCCCTCGCCATCCTCTTGTGTGTGCACGACGCCGTCTGCTCTGAACTCGCACCAGGACAAGAGTCTGGCGGCTAAACAACGTGGCCGACGATTGTCTGGTGAGCTGATCTTTGCGTGGGCTCGCCCAGACGCTTTCCACAGGCCCTAGTCCAGATAATTGATCTAGATCCCCCGATAGATAACAGGGTTGGTCAAAACCTCAATCACAGATCGGCGACCGGGTCACCCACTGGCTCACCGGCAGACGACTGCGTCGGCGGTCATGATAGTATACTGGGTCTGTCTTCTTCAATCGTCGGCTCTGTGGCTGAGTCGATGCAAACGCTTCGTAATGCTGGGTTCGATCCCAGCTGCGGGCAATGCGCCTTTCGTTGGTTTCGACAGTGGTATCAAGAAAGCCGACCGTCCAGAAGCAATGGCAAACTACTGGACGTGAATTTGCATAGAAAAACCACACAACAGCCAGGAGCTGTTAGGATTGGTTCTGCAACGTCCTGTAACGGATACGCAACTAACCTTCTTCAATCGCATCAACACCGCAGGATTCCTTTTCTGGGTTCTTAATGGCGTGCAATGCTAACTGGCATTTTATACGGCGTACATAACACAATCACAATTATAACCGAAAGCTAGTTGCTAAACCGGGAATGATTGTTGCTAAACCAGGGATGATGGTTGCTAAACCAGGGATGCTGACTGAACGTGACGATACTTTTTTCAGAAAAATAAAACCTATTTGTGGTCCCGACATGGGATCCGACATAAAACATGAGGTGGGGCCGGTTCTCAAGGTTACTACGTCTTATTTAAGTGCCTAATAATACTAATGTGCTGAAAAAGAAAGAAGTATATTCCAAGTAATATGGATAAATCAAGAACTGACATCATTGCACTCGAGACAATCCCAGCTGTGCTCAGTCCTTCTCATCAGTAGCTAAGGAAAGAAGAGTCGACATGCTAACAGTACAGGTAACGACCCGACTATGTTTCCCCCTCAATGTTAATCATCTTCTAGAACCTCCACTGTACTGTCCCCTCGATCCCACAGACACATCATCCTTTACCACGGTCACTCATCATAAAACTGGAATAGAAGGATCCCACAGCCATATCATCCTTTACCACGGTCACTCATCATAAAGCAGGAATAGAAGGATCCCACAGACACATCATCCTTTACCACGGTCACTCATCATAAAGCAGGAACAGAAGGATCCCACAGACACATCATCCTTTACCACGGTCACTCATCATAAAGCAGGAATAGAAGGATCCCACAGACACATCATCCTTTACCACGGTCACTCATCATAAAGCAGGAATAGAAGGATCCCACAGACACATCATCCTTTACCACGGTCACTCATCATACAGCAGGAATAGAAGGATCCCACAGATATATCATCCTTTACCACAGTCACTCATCATAAAGCAGGAATAGAAGGATCCCACAGACACATCATCCTTTACCACGGTCACTCATCATACAGCAGGAATAGAAGGATCCCACAGACACATCATCCTTTACCACGGTCACTCATCATAAAGCAGGAATAGAAGGATCCCACAGATATATCATCCTTTACCACAGTCACTCATCATAAAGCAGGAATAGAAGGATCCCACAGACACATCATCCTTTACCACGGTCACTCATCATAAAGCAGGAATAGAAGGATCCCACAGACACATCATCCTTTACCACGGTCACTCATCATAAAGCAGGAATAGAAGGATCCCACAGACACATCATCCTTTACCACGGTCACTCATCATAAAGCAGGAATAGAAGGATCCCACAGACACATCATCCTTTACCACGGTCACTCATCATAAAGCAGGAATAGAAGGATCCCACAGACACCGCATCCTTTACCACGGTCACTCATCATAAAGCAGGAATAGAAGGATCCCACAGACACATCATCCTTTACCACGGTCACTCATCATAAAGCAGGAATAGAAGGATCCCACAGACACCGCATCCTTTACCACGGTCACTCATCATAAAGCAGGAATAGAAGGATCCCACAGACACATCATCCTTTACCACGGTCACTCATCATAAAGCAGGAATAGAAGGATCCCACAGACACATCATCCTTTACCACGGTCACTCATCATAAAGCAGGAATAGAAGGATCCCACAGACACATCATCCTTTACCACGGTCACTCATCATAAAGCAGGAATAGAAGGATCCCACAGACACATCATCCTTTACCACGGTCACTCATCATAAAGCAGGAATAGAAGGATCCCACAGACACCGCATCCTTTACCACGGTCACTCATCATACAGCAGGAATAGAAGACAGAGCAACAGTGCGAAGAAGATGAGTCGTGAAATACAGCATTTCGTGAAAATAAGTCCGGGTCTAATATTAGTGACTACTCACTCCCTGAGCTTGATTTCAAAGGCTGTTTTATATTTCATAAACACAAATCCACACGCATTCAAGTACTTTTACACTGTCGCTCACGGGTTATGAGAAAAAGAAGGTTTCATAATTCCAGAGTACCCGGTTGGGTTCAGGAACAGGTGGGTTAGTACTGGACCATCCTGCGTTGATTTAGACAATGCTGTCAAGAAACTACCGCTGAGGGGCAATGTAAAATACTGAAGGTAGAATTGTATATTAAAAACACAGCTAAAAAATAAATAACCTCCCCGTGTTGGTTCAGGGGCCCTATTATAGGGAAAACAAGAACAGACCCACTGCCTACCTAAAAGCATGTCCTAAGTGTGGACTAATGGGAAGCTTCCTTTAAAGTCAGAGAGCAACTGCCTGAGAGGCAAGAAACTTACAGTCTGCACACAAATGAGTTAAAATCTGTCAAACGGATGCACACGCAACACTCTGGTTCTGAAACAGGACTGCAGTCCAGAAGTGGATGAACAACCAGAACTTTCCGCCGGAGTTTACAGCCGGTGAACGCGAAGAAAAAGAAATAACCGGGTTGGTTTACATTTTCCTTTAAAATTTAAATAACTAATGTTTAACTCTAATCCAGATATTAATGAACCACTTGTGGTTATAAGTCTAAACGCCATTACTCTGTGACTAAAACCCGCTGACGCCAACTGGGAATTTATGTCCAGAGACAACGAGCTCATCCAAACCTGAACTGTGTGCTATCAATAACAAAGATAAGACTATGGCAGACACACACGACTGATAAAGATTTAAATATAACTTATCGACACGATGTAAGAAAACGCGGTGTGGCAGACACTTCTTCGGCGATAACATTTTGCTATCTGTCTAATCCAGATGGGGTCATGAACTGGCTGTATGGAGTTTGTAAATGAGTCTTAACTAGTGGTTTTCACTTCCGGTCTACCGGGAGTTGTTGCCTGGTGTCTTCGGTTCCAATCCTTGGCCGCGGTCTTGATCTAAGATCGTCACCCGAGGTCTTCTCCTGTGGATTTTAACAATGAGCGTCTTTTTGAGTCTTTTTGTTAGGTCCCGTCTTAAATTTTAATCTCTTGTGTTAACGGCTATAGAAAAAGAGTGGGGGGGGGGGGTGTAATGTGCGGGAAAGAAAAGATCGCGAACGTCACTTTGAGACTTCTCAAATCCTTTGGGGGCAACAGACACCCCTGGGCAGTTGGTGCCCAAGCCTGGTATAAACTGTGCGTACACCTCTTCACCAAGGTGCATTGATCAGCGAAGCAGCAGAGTTTGCAAAGGCAAAGTAACGAAGGCAAGACCAAAATCTCGGTGAGACATCACCCACCCTTCTATTTTCGTATGTCTACCATCTGCTGTCCTCACCGCCCAGGATGGATCCAGATAACTAAAAGTTCCCTATGACGGCGTAGCGATCGGTCAAGCAGCACTGACAAGCTATACAAGCCACACACCACCGTTCTTTAACACGTTGACCACAGCCTAGTGGTTGGGGAAGGGGGGGGGGGGAGGAGGAGAAAAGCCCAGATTAGCCTTCACAAATCTCTGCCTAAATATTTACAGGGATAGCAGGTAGTGTCTCTTCCAGAATTGCAGTCTGTAGGATAAAACCCCCAAGGATGAGAATCTTCTTCTTCTTCTTCTTCTTCTTCTTCTTCTTCTTCTTCTTCTTCTTCTTCTTCTTCTTCTTCTTCTTCTTCTTCTTCTTCTTCGCCTTTACCAGCTGTACACTCTGGCGGAAAGTTCTGGATGCTCGTCCACTAGTGAACTGCAGTCCTGCTCCAGAACCTGAGTGTTGCGTGTGCATCAGTTTTACAGATCTCATTCTCTTGAATACAGACTGTTGGTTCCTTGCCTCTCCGTCAGATGCACTCCGACTTCAAAGGAAGCTCCCCAATTAATCGACTTTTACGACATGCTTTTGGGGAGGCAGTGAGTCTATTCTTGTTTTCCCCATAATGGGGCCCTGGATCCCACACGGGGGAGGATGAGAATCTAAACACTACAAATCCTAGACATCCTGTTCAACCGCAAAACAGTTATATTAGGGCCCCTAGCGGTTACTAAACCTGTAGTCTAGTATGGGCTGGGAATCAGGGTTATAGCCCCTGTGACCGCCACATGATTCCGGCACCACAACGCACCAGCCACGGGAACCAGATTGTCCAACATCTAACCAACAACAGACATCGCATGAGATACAAAATGGATTTTGTGACATCGAAAGTTACAAATAACGAGATATCTTAAAATGGTGTATGTGTTTGTTTAGCTGTCATGTGAGCTCTTGAATTCAGAACTGTGCAAAACTGAAATTACCGTTCAAGTTATATTATAAGAATCACACCCAAAAAACAAAGAAGAACAAAACTCCTCAATCCAGAGGTTCTTGACTTGTAGGTCGCGACCCTTTTCATAATGGTCGTCAGAGACTATCAGAAAAAACATGTTTACTGAAGTTATGAAGTAGAAACCAAAACAACTGTACGGTTGGGGTTTCCGCAACATGCGGAACTGTACTGAAGGGTCGCCGCATTCGGAAGGCTAAGAACCACTGTATTACACCAATTATGTCGCACAGAAATGGTAAATACCCGGAAATAAATTTATACCACAAAGTCTGTGGTAAATATGGTATGAAATTATTGTAGAAAAGCAACTGTGGCAACTGGAACCAGCTCGTCAAATGACCAGTTTCATCTGTTGTTCTTTAAAATATTGTACAACTAGTTTCACAAGCAAATGACTAAATTCCGAAGCAAGTTAACAGAAACAATTATTTAGGGACAGTCATAACATCTGATGCAAGAGACCTTGCAGAAATTATAATAAAAATCGCCATGGAAAAGGTGGCCTTTACCAAGATACAATTAGGAAGATAGCACTTAAGTGAAAAAAAGAGAGTTAAAGTGTACTAGAGAACCTGTGCTGTTATACTGATGTCAAACATGGACATTAAGCAGACAAGCTGAAAAACATTTACTCGCGGCAGAGATGTGGTTTTTGAGAAGAATGCAAAGAATATCATAGAAGGATTGAAAAACAAACGAAGCAGTCCTAATCTTGACATGTGAAAGTCGTAGATTTTTTAAAATTCGGCGTAGATAGTCAATATGCTCTGGAACATATAATGAGAAGGGATGAACTCGAGGACTTGGTAATAACTGGCACGATTGATGGGAAAGAAGCAAGAGGAAGGCAAAGAGATAAATCTGTACGGTTTGGCCAGATGGATGGGGCGAGACAAAAACATTGAATTGATCCGTGAGTATGGTGATCGTGTGAGATGGCGAAAGACTGCAGCCTACGACTGTTGGCACGACACATTGTGATGATGATGATAATGATAATAACTAGTTTCAGCCTCCCTCTGTATACTGCTCTGTTTTGAATGTTTTTTAAGTATATTTATAGAATAATTTTTATAAATGTTCAATTAAAAGGAAAATTTACTTCTTGTTACCCCAACAACTCTCCTAAGACATTTCAAGTTTGTTTTTCTACTGATCAGTTCAAGTAAGAGTCGATGATGACACATAATCAAACTAAATACACATAGCGCCATTATTAGCTGACTAAAACTAAACCTACACTGAACGACCTTGAAAATTCCACTAAGATAACATATCAGCTGGTCCCATCACGCTGTTGTACATAAACAAATCTTGGGCTTAAGACATTGTCTGTTTCTCTATTCATTCTAATACACTTGATCCTTAAGCAAGGTGGATATAAAAAGCTTTAGCACTTATATGGATACATTGTCCCGGCAGGCGAGGTGCCAGGCAATAAACAGGAGGTTTAATGACTTGAAAATGCCCAGTTGTAGGAACAATCAGAAGGGATAAAATCCCCTCTGATGTCGCCAGCATGGTGTGATAGACAGATCTGTAACATCCAATGGCGCACAAGAGCCACAGTAGCTCAGTTACTTGTAGGATCTCCCATATAGGGCAGGACCAGGATTAGGAACCAGACATAGAGAGATACAAACATGTTGTTTCCTTGCAGGTAGACTACACAGACCTACTGTTGCCTTGCAGGTAGACTACACAAACATACTGTTGCCTTGCAGGTAGACTACACAGACCTACTGTTGATTGTAGGTAGACTACACAAACCTACTGTTGTCTTGCAGGTAGACTACATAAACCAGCTGTTGCCTTGCAGGTAGACTACATAAACCTGTTGTCGTCTTGCAGGTAGACTACACAAACCTGCTGTTGTCTTGCAGGTAGACTACACAAACCTGCTGTTGCCTTACAGGTAGACTACACAAACCTGCTGTTGCCTTACAGGTAGACTTCACAAACCTGCTGTTGCCTTGCAGGTAGACTACACAAAACTGTTGTTGCCTTGCAGGTAGACTACACAAACCCGCTCCTGCCTTGCAGGTAGACTACACAAACCTACTGTTGCCTTGCAGGTAAAATGGCTAAGCTTTGCTCACCACCAAAAAAGCTTGAAAAGGACTCTTGATGCGATCAAGGAAGACAGACCCAAATACTGTCCCGACCGGCGACAAAGTCGTCTATCGTCGAGCCAAAAATCGACCCGGTCGCCGATGTATTCTCTCGACCTTAACCTTTAACCTTTATACGTTTTGGTCTAGAGCGGTGTTCTTGCACCGGTGTGACGCGGCCCAATGGCAGAAAAATGTCTGCTTAAACAACGCGGTAGAAGGATAACTAGTTTTTCAATTTCTGGATTTTAGTCTGTAGGATTTACACATCAAGGATGAGAACACACAAATATCATGTCAGCTTACATTTGTAATTATGAAACTGAATTAAATAAATACAATGGAACCTGTTCACGTTTCCCGGCCCATCTACACACTTTCACAGTCTGATCTAAAGCAGAGGGGTGTCACGTTGTACTGCTTTCTTCAAAAAGAGTCTTTCGTGTGGCCTAGGCTGTGGGTGGGGGTGGGGGGGGGATTTGGGTTAGGGCCAGTTTGACATTTTCTGAGGTCGTTGAAAGCTGTGTTGTCGTGTAACATAAAACATGCAACATCGGCGCTGATGCAACTGGAGGGAAGACTACGTGACACCCCTCCGACGTAAAAGAGTCTGAAAAAGTATGAAGGAAAGGTCATGGGGTGTGTAGATGGACCGGGAAACGTAAACAGGACCATACAATGCTATCTACATTTGTTTATATCTTTAGTTAGCTGTCAGGTGTGGCCGCGAAACAATTTCCCTATCTTGGTGGACCACGGGTGTAAACAGTTCGAAGAACCCTGGTCTAGGGCAGCAGTAACATTTTTAGGGATTTGTTATTATTGTTTCTCTTTTGTTAGTGTCGTCCGTGCAATGGAGGTTGACTGAAGAGCATCGGCTGCTGTTTTTAGGATTTTTACGTGGTATGGCCTTAATTTCTTACACGGTGTGATTCTCGTATCACTATGCGAACGTCACGGTCCTTTTTTGTAAACCGCGGGAATCGAGACCTGGAGTGTGGAGAATTTGACTGTGTAACCAGCTCACTAGCCTCTGTAATATACAGAGGGTCAGGCGGCTGCATTTACATTCTAGTGGAAGAGTATGTGAGTGCAAGCACCCGTACGTCGATGGTGGACATCAAAATACTATTTGTAAACACTAGCATATACACTGTTGGCACTATTCGGTTTTGCTGTATGTTAAATGAATGTCGAATTAAGAATCGACATCACAGCACTCGGGACACTCCCATACGCGCTCCACCCCCATTTTCAGCAGCAAGCGAAAAGTTAAAATTCTGGTGGTACCAGTAACTGTCTGACAGTAGATTCGTCTCACTCCCCTCCTCTGAGTGTTGAGCGTCGGCTAGATCCCCTAGTAACACCACGCAACGCCATTCTCCTCAGATCGTAATGAGCTATCCGTGTCTCTGCACTGTTCAATCGCTCCCAAAGGGTGCTCACAACAGCAAGCTTGTTATACATCGATTCACCCCCAAGTGGTACAGAACCGGCCAGTCTATCTGCCTGCTAGTTTCCCCAACACCGCAGCATGACCTGGAGAAAATATCCAAAGGACGCGAACTATTCGGGACCTCTGAAGCGATGCTTGCCACTCTGCACGGAGCATGTCCGATTCTCCAGACGATAGTGTTGCCAAGTGAAAGCATAGGAATTACAGCTGATGGCGATGGCGAGAGGAAGGCCAGGGATAAAATGCCTGCTCTCGATGACATAAAGCTTAGGCAGTACTGTAGAGACTATGCGTTGCCCACACATCAGGATCCCTCTCTCGGTCTGCCTTGTTGACACCAAAGGAAAGGTAACCCCAATTTTTGTGTGTGGAACATCTTGTTGTAGAAACCACAAACACATAAACTACTTTCATTTCAAGACTACCAGATGACTGGTAGCTGCAAAGTTTTAACATATTCCTCAAAATAATATCAACTGGCTGGTATCCAGAACGTGTAGACAACAAATGTTTAATGAACAGGACAAACATTGGGGGGGGGGGGGGGGCTACTAATAGTTAAGTACAAAGATCTTTCTCTGGAACTCACAGGGCTAAAAACGTATAGGGAAATTTAAAACGCACGGCAGCAGATGGCAAAATATTATGTCTTAGAATGCACTAATCAAAGCCTTGTTCTCAAATGGCGAATTAAAGGTACGATAAAAAAGCGTACATACAGACAAAGGTTTATTTACTGCGGATTTTCTTATCAGAGTCCGATAGAATACAGACAGACGGGCAAAAACAGCTGAACAGAAGAATGTGACTAGCTTTCGAAAACTGAAGAGGCTACGGATAATAAGGGAGAAAAATAAGGGAGGAAAAAACCTGTTGGCAATTTGACGCATGGAAAAACTCCTTGGAGGAAATTACAAAACACACTTCTGAGGCGACACGTCAGTAAACTGAAACATGGATTAGCCAGAAACTCAATTTGTCTGGTTATTTTAGAGAGAAGGAGAGCGGGGGAGTGTGCGTGAAAGGGAGATGGGAAACGAACGAAAGAACTTTTTCTTCAAAGGGTTACAAACTGGGCACATAGGCCTGTCTCACATTCAGCCCATCCAGGCATACATAAGAAATAAAGAGATGGGGGAGACGAGGGGATGTGAAAGGTAAAATGGAAGGAGACAAAAGAAAGTGAGAGGGGAGGTTTATGAAAGTCTGAGAGTGAAGTGAAATAGAGTGAACAACTGAAAGAAGCGAACAAAAAGGAGAGGCACTAATATGAAGGGGAGACGGGAGAAAGTGTAAAGAAGAGAGTGAGAGAGAAAGAGAGAGCATGTGACAAAGAGAGAGGAGAAAGTGAAAGAGATAGGAGAGAGTGTGTGAAAGAGATAGGAGAGAGTGTGTGAAAGAGATAGGAGAGAGTGTGTGAAAGAGATAGGAGAGAGTGTGTGAAAGAGATAGGAGAGAGTGTGTGAAAGGGATAGGAGAGAGTGTGTGAAAGAGATAGGAGAGAGTGTGTGAAAGAGATAGGAGAGAGTGTGTGAAAGAGATAGGAGAGAGTGTGTGAAAGAGATAGGAGAGAGTGTGTGAAAGAGATAGGAGAGAGTGTGTGAAAGAGATAGGAGAGAGTGTGTGAAAGAGATAGGAGAGAGTGTGTGAAAGAGATAGGAGAGAGTGTGTGAAAGAGATAGGAGAGAGTGTGTGAAAGAGATAGGAGAGAGTGTGTGAAAGAGATAGGAGAGAGTGTGTGAAAGAGATAGGAGAGAGTGTGTGAAAGAGATAGGAGAGAGTGTGTGAAAGAGATAGGAGAGAGTGTGTGAAAGAGATAGGAGGAGAGTGTGTGAAAGAGATAGGAGAGAGTGTGTGAAAGAGATAGGAGAGAGTGTGTGAAAGAGATAGGAGAGAGTGTGTGAAAGAGATAGGAGAGAGTGTGTGAAAGAGATAGGAGAGAGTGTGTGAAAGAGATAGGAGAGAGTGTGTGAAAAGAGATAGGAGAGAGTGTGTGAAAGAGATAGGAGAGAGTGTGTGAAAGAGATAGGAGAGAGTGTGTGAAAGAGATAGGAGAGAGTGTGTGAAAGAGATAGGAGAGAGTGTGTGAAAGAGATAGGAGAGAGTGTGTGAAAGAGATAGGAGAGAGTGTGTGAAAGAGATAGGAGAGAGTGTGTGAAAGGGAGCGGGATGAAAAGGAAATGTAGAAGACAAGGTATGGAAGACAGATGGGAGTGGGGGGGGGGCTAGAGAGACACGGGGAGGGAGAGAATGAAAATAGAAAGAAAGGCAGGAGCAAGAGAGATAGAGAGCGACAGACAGGCAAGCAGGCAGGCAGGCAGGCAGACAGGCAGGCAGGCAGGCAGGCAGGCAGGCAGCCAGACAGACAGACAGACAGACAGACAGACAGACAGACAGACAGACAGACAGACAGACAGACAGACAGGACGGGACGGACGGACGGACGGACGGACGGACGGACGGACGGACGGACGGACGGACAGCCAGCCAGCCAGCCAGCCAGCCAGCCAGCCAGCCAGCCAGCCAGCCAGACAGACAGACAGACAGACAGACAGACAGACAGACAGACAGATAGATAGATAGATAGATAGATAGATAGATAGATAGATAGATAGATAGATAGATAGATAGATAGATAGATAGATAGATAGATAGATAGATAGATAGATAGATAGATAGATAAAAGAACACGGAATCGTCCTAACTTCAAATGCTACAGTGGCTAATGTAATTTCCCTTAACTATAGAATGACGCCAACAGTCTTAGAATGGTTAAGGGGAGGTAAGTGAGAGGAGTAATTAGTACCTGTCCATCTTTTCAGAAGATAGTGTTATCATGGCAGTGACGACCAAAGCAATATAATAACATGGCTGGAGACACAGACCTTCAAACGCGCACGCGTTCTCAGTGAATCAGTGAGTATATGCTCATGAAGACAGAGATGGGCTTGGTCCAAAGACAAGTGACTAGAGTCTCTGAAGCGGCTGAGACTGACTGACTTTCTACCCCATCAGGACATCACACAAGCGATTAACACCCGATGACACAAAGTGCCACCATGTGGATGAGGATCGCCGTGGAGAGGTTCCCAGAAACCGATTTCAGACAATTGGCCATATTTATGGCCTGCCTATATTGCGGCTAAGCGGCGGAGACTAAAAAATATCAGCTTTATATTCGTGCCATGTCATGCAGGTGTGCCAGGACACGAGCAGGCTGATAGGCTCGCAGGTAAAGCTACTATGGAGGAGGGATGAGCCATGGACCAGGCTGATATTCTGATTGCTCTAAGAGAAGTCAGACGTTTGCGAGAACCAAGTGATGACTGAATCTGCAAGAACAATATTTTTAAAGGGGTGTAGCCAGACAAAAGACCCATACAGGAAACCCCTCCCCCCCCCCCCCCCCCCCAAAAGAAAAGTATGTTGAATTAAGAATCAACAACATAGCACTCGGGACACTCCCACAAGACTCCGTCACAATCTTCAGCAGCAAGCTGAGTTCTAATTCTGATGGCTCCAGTAACTTATTATACATCCGTCTCGCCTTTTGCCTGAAGCCAAAGAAGAACAAGAAGCCAACATAGAACTGATGTCATCAGTCGAAACACGCTGAATGATTTACTGAGGACGGTATCCGAGCGCTGATGGACTGCATAGTTCGATTTGCAATGAGGAAAAAATCTGTCGACTAGCTAACTAAATACTGAATTCCAGAGAAATTTGAAACAAAAAGCTCAACAAAGTAGGGAAGCAGAAAAACGGGCACAAAACAACACAACGTTTCGACTGGGCGGCCTTTTTCAAATGGTCGAAACGTTACGTTGTGATGTTTTGTGCCCGTTTTTCTGCTTCCCCATTTTGTTGAGCTTTTTAGTCAAATTTCTCTGGAATTCCTTGTATTAGCTTGACTGCAGTCACCCCCATATTTTCACCATAACTAAATAGTGTCATCATGTGCTATAGGCAGTCACATGAATCGTGCCCGTGGCGATGTCGACTGTAACTAGCAAGACCTGCTTGCTGTAAGAGCAGCTTTCCACAAAAACAATAATACAATCTAGTATCCAAGAAAGGTGGCTGGATACACACACCAGATTTTCTCCCCAAGACTCGCTTCATCGCCTCTCTAGAGGGGGACAGTGTATTATATTCAGACTAAGGACTGGGCACGACAGATTTTGTCAACTATGTTCACATTTTTCGGTGTAGGAAATACAGAGACGTGTCCCTACAGCGTGGCACCCGAAAATGCTGAGCATGTGCTCCAACACTGTCAACTGTATGCTGACAACAGAGACGCAATCTGGCCTGTAAGGTACACAAGAGGATATGGATTGCACGATAGCTTTCATAAAGGCTACCGGCCTCCTTATATAAGTTTTCTGACAGTAGGATTGAAGAAGAAGAAGAAGAAGAAGAAGAAGAAGAAGAAGAAGAAGAAGAAGAAGAAGAAGAAGAAGAAGAAGAAGAAGAAGAGCGTACAGTTTCAAAACCATTGTACCGTAGCCTGTATTTAATGTGCATCTGTTGAGACGCTTAGCTGTGCAATCATGTTCTCATTTATTTATATTCCAGATGTCCCCCTACATGCAAAATGACCTATGACATCCTATTACCACGACTATAGCTCGGTATATGTTTATCACATCTGAATAGGCTTTAGGCAAGAGAAGGAACAACAGCCTGCTAACAAGCATGTCGTAAAAGGCCACAGATTATAGGGGTTTGCTGAAAATGGATTAATTGGGCGGAAGACCACAAATATCGCAGCCTTATTGTAACTCACAACACAACGTCCCAACCGCCCTGGTAAAGGCAAACGACGAAAAAAAAAATCTTACAGACAAGATTCACAAAACATAAGACCGAGTTTGTTGCAAGTTGCTGCCAATTGAAAACAGCAACAAAATACCAATGATCAACTCGGAGTTTCAATGAAAAACATCAAAGCAAGAACACTCTTTGAGTGACTTCTCGGATAATGTTTCTAATATTTAAAAAACACTTCGCCTTAACATCAAACAAAACTCGGTTGCTCTTGAAAACATTTCATCAATTATTGAGGAATTACACGAGAGAGAGAGAGAGAGAGAGAGAGAGAGAGAGAGAGAGAGAGAGAGAGAGAGAGAGGGGGGGGGGGGAGAGAAAAGCTATTCGTTGGAAATAGGTCACTAAAAGTTATGCATATTATATTGGTCAGCAACACAATATGGCTCTGAAACAAAAATGTTTTTTTTTTACAGGTGTGAGTGTTCATTCGATTGCAGAGGCCTTTATCGCATCTGTCTAGATCTCTCACCGCAGTCCCGCTGGCCGCTTGCCGAGACCATCGCACAAAGCACGAGATCCGCAGCTCTCATCGTCGACTTCTCATTATTTTTAAAAGAAAAAGAAAAAAAACTGCAACCATGAACCTTAATAAAAACTCAAGATCTTCACAACATGGTTCGATAACTTCGCTAGGCAAATAGACTGATGGCCAGTTAAGTCGAATTTGTAAAGTCCAGCTTGACTTTCCACGACCTTTTCTTGTACCATTTGTTGACTAGACCCAGCTGTGAGCTGAATTCAATGTTAAAAGTCAGCATTATTTCAGGTCCACAACTCACATGGACACAAAACATCCCTCACATACTGTGATCACAGAAGTACAATTAAGTCCCATACTGAGAACCTCCTTTAACAACAGTCAAAAGGCAGAAAATGCAACATGTAAGGACATGTAATCAGATCTACCGACCTCTCCATAGCAACACTACGAACTCCCTATAGCAACACTACGAACTCTCCATAGCAACACTACGACCTCTCTACAGCAACACTACGACCTCTCTAAAGCAACATCACGACCTCTCCATAGCAACACTACGACCTCTCCATAGCAACACTACGACCTCTTCATAGCAACACTACGACCTCTTCATAACAATACTACGACCTCTTCATAGCAATACTATGACCTCTTCATAGCAACACTACGACCTCTTCATAGCAACACTACGACCTCTCCATAGCAAGACTACGAACTCTCCATAGCAACACTTCGAACTCTCCATAACAACACTACGACCTCTCTAAAGCAACATCACGACCTCTCCATAGCAACACTACGACCTCTTCATAGCAACACTATGACCTCTTCATAGCAATACTGCGACCTCTCCATAGCAACAGTACAGGACTCATTAGAGAGGAGAAGCAGAAGAGGTAGATCAGGAAAGACCTGGATAACGAACTTGAATGACTGCAAACGCCTCATATATGCAAACAGAATGTCCAGTGCATCTGGAGAACAGAGGTAAAAGCAACTGATCAGCCAGTCAACTGTAATCCGAGACAAAACGACATGTTGAATGATGGGACTATAATGATGATGATGAATATCTTCGAATTCGCTTCGGGGCCGAATAGTGGACCTAATAACTATTCGGTAACGGCAGAATACTTGCGGTCAGGGCGAATACAAACAGAGGTTACCTTACACCCGTTTCTTCATACACTGCGATAGACTGAAAAAACTCTCTCATTATCACAATAGTTGCTGTTGTCTAAGTTTGTCGTAGCGGGGGAAACTGCGACCCGGTTGCGTGGTAAAAAAAAGAGTAAAGCAGCTAGTGAGGTCTTTGACGGCTGACCTGACCGAGGCATTACAGCAGAAGTTCTCAAACTGGGTGCGTATGCCAGGGGTGCCGCGGCGAAAATCAAGAAAAGTCGGCAATAAATTGTGACAATATTAAAAAAGACATGAATGCTAAAAAATTGTAATTTAAATTGTCTTTCCTCTCGAATGTCGAAATGAGTTTTTTTTTTTTTTTCCCCTTGTTTCACACTCAAAGTGTATCATACTGCATAAAATGCCAACCGCAGTGTGCTAGATTGTTTGCAGCGGATAAATAAGGTTGATTTTTTATGGCTGTGAGTCATGGACAATCGGTAGGCAGGTCAAACAATGAGGCCTCAGAGATGTGGTTTTACAGAACAATGCTTAAAATACATTGGACAGCTAAACAAAACAAAAAAGCAACCAAGAGGTTCTGAAAGAGGTAGGAACCCGAAGACAACTAATCACAGACATCAGAAGGGGACAGTCATCATTTATCGGTTATGTTATGAGAAGAGGGAAAATGGAACATGTGGTGACCAGTGGAAAGATCTGTGGAAGGAGGTATAGAGGAAGACAACGACAAAAAATTCTTGACAGTCGTGTTGCATGTCATGGAGGTGTGTCAGCGCACGAACTAATACATACTGCAGGAGATCGCAGATTGTGGCGAGGCATAATCGGCCACGCCAGTCGGCAAGGCACCTGATGATAATGATACACTATTCGTAATCGTATTCGGCCGAATAGTTGGTCCCGCTATTCGTATTTGGCCGAATAGTGAAAATCCCTATTCGGTGCAGCCCTAATATATATATATATATATATATATATATATATATATATATATATATATATATATATATATATATATATAAACACTATAACACTTATATTACATAAAGACTGATATTCGGCAAGGCACCTGATGATAATGATACACTATTCGTAATCGTATTCGGCCGAATAGTTGGTCCCGCTATTCGTATTTGGCCGAATAGTGAAAATCCCTATTCGGTGCAGCCCTAATATATATATATATATATATATATATATATATATATATATATATATATATATATATATATATATATATATATAAAACACTATAACACTTATATTACATAAAGACTGATATTACGGAGTTCGGGCACTAAGTAAGCATACCTCTGAGGAGCAAGATTAAGGCACTACTAGGCATGTTAAATGAACCTTGAGAATAATCCTTGATTCCAGACAATATATCCCATTTCCCTGCTCGAGCCCACAACAAGCTGGGGATCCTATTTTCAGGATCCCATGAGTGGAAATGATCAGATAACTTGATTTCAGATCGGACATAAGAACGCAGAAAGGCTATCCCCTGGTGAATAAAATGTTCCATCGCTTAAATCTATCGAAAGAATAGCCTCGGCATGTTCTTTTCCATAAATGGATTTCTTCTTCTTCTCCTCCTTCTCCTTCTGCTTCTCAGTCTTCTTTGGCCTTCAGAACACTCGAGTGTCACTCATAGCCTGGAGTTTTGCCTGGAAATGTTGCATTTGGGACAGTCTTGGAGGATGTGATCTGCTTGTCTCAGGTGTCAGTCAGTTTACATCTGCATGGCTTATTCGGCAAGTTAAATTCTGTGTACATGTGGCTGCGAAGTCGATGCTGCTCTGTTCTAAGGCACAGAATAATGACTTGCTCTGATATGCCCATAATACGGTCATCGTCTTATGTCAGTTCTGGTAGCTTTTCTGAGTGCATTGAGAAAGAAAAAAGATCCATTTTCACACGTTTAGGCGTATGTGGCATATCGGCTTTATGCCGACCGTCTTTACTTCACCAGGACAGCCATCCTGGTACCCATTTTAGGCTGGGTCGAACTGCGACGCCCCGTACTATGATAACAATCTTACAGCCAGCAGTGGGTTTCGATCTCGGTACGCTAGAATGAAGACTCGGACTCGCAACGACTAAGCCACGAGCGCCGCTACCCTGAGGATAAAGCAACTCATTATATACTTTACAATGACTTAAAGCCAGCTGAATAGAAATCACAAACTATGTTAATGACATACCACAATTACGAATGAATGGAAACAAATAGCAAGGAAATATGAAAAGAGGGGTTGTAGGGGGCTGTGGGGGGGGCTGTGGGGGGGGGGGGGGCGAGGGGGGCGAATACAACAATGAAAATCACCAAGAAATGCAAAATAATAATCGTCATCAATCCAATTTTGTCCCTGAGCGTGGATGCAAGAAGATGTTCGTCATTCCATATGAATATATAATGGCTTTAATCTCCTCAGTCTAATTTCTCCTTAATCGCCCTCTTTCTTTCGCACAAGACCTCTGTGGGTATAGTGTTGGGCTCGATGTTGGTGCGACTGCATTCTAACGAGATGATGAAACAATTGAATCTTCTGCTTCTCAGTGAATTTGGTGCGAGGTGTTGTTCCAACAATAGGCCTCACACATCTACAGATGGTCAGGCAAAAAGAGCCCTAAAACACGCAACAAAGCTGGACGTTCTGTTGTAGTAACACTGGTCAAGAGTTGTGCGAGGCTCTGTTCCTTACAGTCATTGATCCAACAGGACAAGGCAGAAATCCAATAGGACAAAGCAGAAATCCAACAGGACAAAGCAGAAATCCAATAGGACAAAGCAGAAATCCAACAGGACAGAGCAGAAATCCAACAGGACAAAGTAGAAATCCAACAGGACAAAGTAGAAAATCCAACAGAAATCCAACAGGACAGAGTAGAAAATCCAACAGGACAGAGCAGAAATCCAACAGGACAATCCAACAGGAGTAGAAATCAATAGAAAAGCAGAAATCCAACAGGACAGAGCAGAAATCCAATAGGACAAAGTAGAAATCCAACAGGACAAAGTAGAAATCCAACAGGACAAAGCAGAAATCCAACAGGACAAAGCAGAAATCCAACAGGACAAAGTAGAAATCCAACAGGACAGAGCAGAAATCCATCAGAACAGAGCAGAAATCCAACAGGACAAAGCAGAAATCCAACAGGACAAAGTAGAAATCCAACAGGACAAAGTAGAAATCCAACAGGACAAAGTAGAAATCCAATAGAACAAAGCAGAAATCCAATAGGACAAAGCAAAAATCCAATAGGACAAAGTAGAAATCCAATAGGACAAAGCAGAAATCCAACAGGACAAAGCAGAAATCTAACACACTGGACAAGAACATGCATCAGCTGTTGACCCACATGATCGAAGATGTCAGTTACAGTTAACGTGGTTGTCTCACTAAAATACCGCGACTGTACCGAGGTGCAAGCTGGTGCAAGTTGTTAGAACAAACAGCTGTGCTTTAGGAAATTCCTCTTGAGAACAGCTGTGACAAACCCACATGAAACATGGGGGCATGCAGAAGAATGTAGAATATGTTACGTCAAGCGTAGCTCCGCCCCTCCCCCTTTTTTCGTCTACAAATATTCTTAATGCATTAGTGATAGTGATGATGATGATGATGATTAAAATGACGAATATTGGCATATAAAGACATATAAACCTAAGCACTTAAAAAAGTAATGTTCTAGGGAGCAAAGTGGACCGTCGCCACAATGACAGCATCATCCATCGACTGCCGACTTGTATACAAACTTATCTGAGGCGTCAAAGTAACGGCTGTAATTTATTGCGAAAGAAAAATTAATGATACTCTTTATTATCACTCTTTACCAATTATCACAAACAAAGCCACTCGGTTTACATCTCGAACACAGCAAAAAGAACGTTTGCTGCATGCGCAGGCCACTCGCGCAGAAACTGTAACGTCTGAAAACTACTAGTCACTAGTACTACAATGCTACTACGCATACTATCAACAGGGAATCGACGAGGAGAAAAATTACCCGTGATACCCTGTCCAATGTGGTCCTAACGTGGTAGCGCTTACACGCGCAAACTGATCTCACCTCGCCACTAAAACACAAAGGCTAGCTCCATTTACCCAGTACGACTTGTGTCCTGCCTACGCATCTCTATTGGGAGCGACGAAACAATGAGCTCTGTGTGGTTTCCTTCTCCAAGAAAGACTGCCAGGGAGCCAGGCGGCCTCTTTAATACTGTACAGATGTTATGTTTTTAATTTTTTTTCATACACCTCACATTATTTTTAATATTCCTTGGGGAAAAGAAGGGGGGGGGGGGGAAGGGGGCATTTTGTACATTATTATTATCACCATCAAAATCAGAGTTGTTACTATTAATATTAGTAGTAGCAGCAGTAGTAGTAGTAGTAGTAGTAGTAGTAGTAGTAGTAGTAGTAGTAGTAGTAGTAGTAGTAGTAGTAGTAGTAGTAGTAGTAGTAGTAATAGTAATAGTAGTAGCAGCAGCAGTAGTAGTAGCAGCAGCATCAGCAGTAGTAGTTAACAGTAGTAGCAGCAAAGCAGTAGTAGTAACAGTAGTAATAGTAATAGCAATAGTAGTTTGAACCCCCCCCCCCCCCAACCCTTTCTCTGCCGTAAAAATAAAAAATGGGTTCTTTCTTTGGGCGTTCCCTCCTCGTTATGAATGGCCGAGCACAGATGTTCAATTGTAGGATCAAAGGCAAGGGTTAAAACCAAAAAGCATCCGCTATGCGAGGACTTAAAAGATATAGGCACGAAACTTGAAACATCCAAACTTAGTTTGGATTAGGAATTATCTTATAGGCCGCATCACTAGCCGTCAGGCACACACGCGTGCGCATGTTATTCTCGGTATTAGGCCTACTGAGTCACTAATGCGGAGCTTAGGGCAAGAATTAAAAATTCCTACGAAACCATTGGTGAGGAAAAGACGCTGGAGTTGAAAAAGGACAAAAACACACACAAAAAAAACTGAGAAAACTAATAACTATATTATAATTTCTCCAGAATCCACAGGGCACAAGAAATAGAGGGAGATCTAAAACCAAGTGAACAAGATAATTCATCATCATCATCATCATCATCATCATCAAGTGCCGTGTCGACTGGCGTAGGTGATTGCGTTTAACAAAAACTCCAACAACGTGTATTAGTTCAGGTGCTGACGCTATTTCATGCCATAGCATTATCGCCCCAATATGTGACGCAATGTTTTTTTATGTTATTACCTAGCCCCCATCCCGACTGACATCGGGGGCCCTAATATAACCTAACGGCTGAACGGGGTTTCTGGGATTTGTGTCCGGGCGATTCTCATCCACATGGTGGCACTTTGTGTCACCGGCTGTTTGTCGATCGTTGCACGGTCTTGGTGGGTTGAACGCCACTCACTTATTTCATGCCATGTCAAAAATCTCTACAGAATCTTCTCTCTCTGCCTTCCACCATCTCTTTTTTCGACAAATATTTCCGTTTCATATTCTTTCTTTCTTTTTTTTTTTTCATAATTAGGCCCTAAAATGACGACTGTCTCTTTCTGATGTTCTGTGATTAGTTGTCTTCAGGCTGCCAAATCTTTCAAAACGTATGGCTTTCTTATTTTGGCTGTTTAAAGAATTCTAAGCATTCTTCAGTTAAACCACATTAGAACTTTCCCATCAATGCTTAATTTGTGTAATATATCTCCTCATGTTTAACGGAGTCAAGAGAAACGAGAATAGCACAAGTGACAGACACAAATACAGTGTTTCCCCATAAGCTTATATAAAGTTAGTTGCGTATCCTTTACAGGACGTTGCAGGACAAACAACAGGCGTTTTGGGCTGTTATGGTTTTTTTTAGGCAAATATTACTTTTAGTAGTTTGCCACTGCTCTCTGAATGCAACTCTCAGTACCATGTCGAAACCAGCGAAGACAAATCGTCTGCAGCAGGGATCGAAGCCGGTACCCCAGCATTACGAAGCGCGTTCGCAACGCCTAAGCCACAAACGCCAATATAAGCTTGCATACATAGGAAAACAAACATATTTTGTTAATGAAAACCTTATTTATTTATATAAAATGTCCTTCATGACTGCCGTCGTTGTGAAAACACAGTTCTATGCGTGTGCTCCCACCACTGAAAAACACGTAGCAGCACAGCTGGGATTATGTGTGCTTGTAATAGCGTTGGTGGTGTGCGTATTTTTGCTTTGTATGAAAAGTTATGGGACAGCATGTAGTTTCGGGAGGACATTTATGTACATGTAGAAATTGGTAAGACACCATACGGCTGGCGGTATGTTGTCTAGGGTGCTATACCCCAACCAGACCTTTAACACTTGTCTTTGCCATTTTGAAAACGTCTAAATTATACACATATATGAGCAACATATAACCCACCATTAAGCCCACTCCATGCCGCGGAACTGCACTACCGAGACCAGACGAATCAATAGCATGTAATGATATACGTTCTCAAATTGCAGTAAATGCTGGGAAATAATCGTATCATTTGAGAGAGTATAGTGATTATTTCTGGAGGAAACAGGACCTCGCTAGGACATCATGGCCTCAAATATACGGCAGGTCAACTCTGCTGGGACATTAATCAGGTTCTATTTTGTTTATGATTCGCAGACAATACTTCCTGATCTCCACCGCACTGTACTCTAGATCAGCGGTTCCCAACCTATGGATGGCCACCCCCCCCCCCATTTTTTTTTAGGTCGAACGACCCTTTAACAAGGGAACGCAAAAGATTTATGGCTCTCCAAAGACCCAGGGGTCGCCAAAGACCAATGCAAAACACATATTCATTGACGTTATGAAGTAGCGACGAATATAAGTGCATGGTTGGGGGTCGCCACAATATGAGGAACTGTATAAAAGGATCGCGGTATTAAGAAAGCTGAGAACCACTGCTCTTGATTAACTCTTGCAATGTCTCATGCCATTGCAGCGGTGCAATTGTTTGTGGACAAAACAGTATAAATTATCAGAATCAAGTGCACTGCCATTGGCGTGGGCGATCATGCCTGTCAATAATCTACGGGCTTCAAAAGCATAGATCAAGAAAAAGAAAAAAGAAGAAGAAGAAGAAGAAGAAGAAGAAGAAGAAGAAGAAGAAGAAGAAGAAGAAGAAGAAGAAGAAGAAGAAGAAGAAGCCCGCGTATGAAGTAAAAACAGCCAGCAACGTATCTATAATTCCTGTAGCAGACAGGTGGTACGCACAGCTGGTGGTTGCTTTATGCATCTAATGCGTGTGCACTATAAAGGTTTTTTCCAGGGCTGTTGTTTAATCCACCTGCCACACAGAGCAGTGATAGGCCTTTAATAATCTTTTTTACTGTTCTAGGAACAAAGCAATTATGGGATGGGCAGTTTTCTGTAATGTTAGAACTACGGCAAACAAAAATTCTAGTCTGTTTGCTCTCACCAGTTTGAGACACGCTGCCAGAAACCGGAAATGACGATATGTGACGCGAGGTTGGCGTCTTCCATCAGGAAATGGTAGGTCGGCTTTTCCCGCCAAATTCCGTGCAGGATTAAGTTACCAGAGGAACCGCAAAATCAAGTGATAGCATTACATGGGGGCGACCGCTGCCTGACACCTGGTCATGGTCGTGCATCTGCATACTAATAAGAGAAGAAACAGGTCGATCCCATTGATTTCGGTGTAATCTGCACTCCTTTGACTCGGTATGCTGTAAGAAATGGAAATATTAATCCTATATGTAAGCCGAGTTCACTTGACTTCAGAACGGATATGACAGCGTGCAGGACATTCCCATAATGACCCCGTCCCCATCTTCAGGAGCCATACATAGCTGGAGGATTCTTGAAGCGATAGAAAGAATATGATAAACAAAGGTGCAAAAGAATTAAACCGCTAGAGAATGAATCTATGTACCTGTGACGTGACGCGTGGTTTAAATGTTTATAATGTTGAGTAGGGATGTTCCTCTCAACACATTCTCTCCACCAGATTAACCGAACTAAAATCTGAGCTATGTTGCTCTCAGACAAAGTCCTGGATATCCAAGAAAACAGCCATATTGGCTCGTTAAGTACATTAACATTAGCTGAACTTGGTACCCACAAGAGAAAGCAAGGAATTTTAGATGTCTATCATACTAAATGAATTATTAGACAGGGCAAGTGATTCCTTCGTCATCTACCTTCTCCCGGTGTTATTATTAATAATTAAAGAATTATTATATTATTGGAGCCCCCACCAAATGGTAATCTATCTTAACAGTTTAATTAAACATGTAAGAACAGACATTTGGAATTTAACAAACTATGTAGTTTAAAACTTGACATACAGCTTTATTTACTACAATGAAATTACCAGTTTGTTGATTTACACAAACAGTGACTGGTTAATGAAAGTGATACGCTTCAGCGAGACAAACAGCTCGGGGTTTAGAGTGGTATGATAATGATGATAAAAGGTTAACATAAAGGGGTTAACTCAACTTATAAGCCTCTGACAGCCGTGAGGAACTGTCAAGCTTGTCCAACTCTTCTTTGCCTGTTGTCTGCCTGTTTCAGCTTATTCTCCACTTCCTCCCCACCTCGTTCTCCACATCGTTCTCCACCTCGTTCTCCACCTCGTTCTCCACCTCGTTCCCAGCTGGCCGAGTCTAACACAATGTAGGCTACTTCATGGACTGATCGTCACATGGGCGCTGTAATCATGGAAACAAAACACACACGTGTAGTATCTTGACTTACACTAAGAATACATGTATCAATTAATACAACATATAATAATAAGATATAGCCCATCACTCCTCCTCATATTCCACATCCTCTCCAGTCTAGTCTGAAGGTCTTTTTGTCTTACATGGGCGTCACATATCCTGCCTTCCCTCAAATGCTATGTCATGATAGTTGACTTTCTAAGTCTGTTGTCCGTCTTCACTCAGACTTCGAATTGGCTGACATAGATTTGACATAAACATGTGGCGCAGGTTATGTGCTGAACCCGCAAACAATTTATATGTGCACGCTGTCCTGAATATTATCTTTCAGTGACCGTGAATTCTATACACCCATCATCCTCCCCTGGGGTTATAAATCCCCTGTTCAGGTGAACACATTAAGTGAGCATATGGTGGGCACACAAAACGTAGCAGCATCCCTGCACATATTTGGGCATCATTTCCCACAGTCCCAACTCATATTTTGGCTGATCGTGAAAACAATATAATTACATTTCATTATAGCAAATGTCATTGTTCACATCTTATTTTATACACATGAAAACATACAATGAAAAACATGTGACACAAACATACAAGAAATAGGAATAGTTTAGCAGTTCCCTAACTGAGATACTGAATACTCACACAGAACTATTTCAAGCAGAATGTACAGACAAATTAGGAAAAGGTAGTATAGACTAAGCTTAACTCCCTAACCTAAGTATACAAGATTAAAATTAATATTTTCTCTCACATGGGAACTTTTCAATCTATCGCCAAACCAGAGTACGACAGTAAAATATACCTTTACGTCGACCTGTGTTTGTTTGCCGGCAGGCTGCGATTAATGACGGGAATTCCACAGGCTCGAAGTATAAGTATCAATCTATTGTCCAAATTAAACTCCTCCCTTTCCTTAGTTTTTACCCAACCCTCAAGATGATGGCTTAAGCTCCGCCTCTGAAGTACCTATCAAATTAAATTGGCTAACCAGTGACCTGTCACTCACAGTGAACGGCCTACAGTACGACCTTGACCAAGATAAAACATTCCTAATTGCCAAACACCTGTTCTCCCCAGAATTACACTGACGTGTTAAACTTTAAACTTCTCGTCGCCTCTATGTCTACAGTCCGCTCAATTCGTGTTAGGTAATCTTTTATGACCTACGATCCAGCTCAGGTGTGATGCTAAGTTCCCCGTTCGCTGGCCTCTACAGTCTGGTCAGGAGATAACATTCTGACACTGGCATGAGAATAGAATTCCTAGCTACAGTGTAAAGTTTTAGGTAATATTACCCAAGGTTCAGTTGCTTTGTCTGGACTAAGGACTGGAAACGTTTAAATCAATACGGTTTAAAGTAACATTTGGTTTAAGGGCATAGTCTCTTGTCTCTCAATAACCAGAAGAACTTATTACAAGTACTAACTTCTGGAATCACTGAAATCGTCTCGTGACAGTACCTATATCCTCTTCATGTCGCTATTGACACATAAGGCATTCACAAGTGATGTCTATTGCTGCCGGTCTGCAGCTTTTCTGTCCATGGTATCCCATGTCAGTTTACATTTCTTCATTTCCCGTTCTATTGTCCTTCTCCAGGTCTCTTTACATCGTCCACGTCTCCTTTTCTCATATTTGCTGTTCACCGGAGAGCTGATTTTGCCAGAGTGTCACAAGGCATTCTGCAAACATGTCCAAGCCATCTCCATCGTCTTACTTTGATAACATTTGCCAGTGATGCATATTCTGTTTTTCTCCTCAGTTCTTCATTTGTGATCTTAATAGAATGAATGAATGTCTATTAATTATTTTTTTCTCGCAAATATGAGAGTCAACGCATGCCAACTTGTTTATTATTGATCAGCCGGCGTTTTAATTCAACAGGCACCGACAGTTTTTAAATCGAGCAGATCTGTACTAGTAGCTTCAACAGTCATGAAAACAAAACCGCGCCGCTAGTTTGATGAGGGGGATCTCCGTTCAACTTGTCCATCTAAGTCGACCCAGCTTAAATGAGTACTAGGTAACATCATGAGAAGTAAAGGCGACCGGCGTGATAATTACATTCCTCATCGAGGGTGTCTAAAATGTAGGTTTAACATTGACCGGACTGATGTGAAAAAAATTATGAAAAAGGAAAGAAAAGAAGAGGAAGCAGAAGAAGAAGAAGGAGAAGAAGAAGAAGAAGAATTGCAGAGAAGAAGAAGAAGAAGAAGAAGAAGAGAATGAAGAAGAAGAAGAAGAGAAGAGAAAGAAGAAGAAGACGAAGAAGAAGAAGAAGAAGAAGAAGAAGAAGAAGAAGAATAAGAAGACGAGAAGAAGAAGAAGAAGAAGAAGAAGAAGAAGAAGAAGAAGAAGAAGAAGAAGAAGAGGAAAGAGAAGAAGAGAAGAAGAAGAAGAAGAAGAAGAAGAAGAAGAAAGAAGAAGAAAGAAGAAGAAGAGAAGAAGAAGAAGAAGAAGAAAGAAGAAGAAGAAGAAGAAGAAGAAGAAGAAAGAAGAAGAGAAGAAGGAGAAGAAGGAAGAAAAGAAGAAGAAAAAAGAAGAAGAAGACAGAAGGAAAGAAGAAAGAGGAGAAGGAAGTGAAGAAGGAGGAGGAGGAGAAGAAGCAGCAGCAAAAGAAGAAAAAGAAGAAGAAGAAGAAGAAGAAGAAGAAGAAGAAGAAGAAGAAGAAGAAGAAGAAGAAGAAGAAGAAGAAGAAGAAGAAGAAGAAGAAGAAGAAGAAGAAGAAGAAGAAGAAAAAGAAGAAGAAGAAGAAGTATGCAGAGTAACTACTACTATTTCGAACAACTAGAAACACAATATTATGTTGTAATATGATACCCCTGTCCTTTTCCAGCTGCGACTGATCGTGTCATCTTCATTACCGACCTCATCACCTTGATGTAATCAGTCTCGTTTAGGCATCATCTACTCCGCGCAAACAAAGCCGCGAATGGCGTTGGGAGGGGGTGAATAACATGTTAACAAATGTAATGAACTTCCGTTTCAGACGTTAAAACAAATCTTGCTAATACGAGTTTTCAAAACGGCATTCTGACAAATATGCAAATATGAATTAATGCAATAAATCCTGAATGATCAAAAAGTCCAGGATAAAAGATAAATAGGAAGAATCTACAGAAGACAACTGAGAAAACTGACAAGAGAAAGAAAGAAGTGGTAGTGTTAGGGGAATATAGTGGGATCAGGGGAGAGGGAGGGTGGGTTGGGAACTCGACCGTCAGTTGGTGCTGTTTTTTTCCCCCCCTAACTTCAGCAACACGTGCATTGTGTGTTGAGTCTGGTAGTCCTAGTTTCAGCTTTATAGCAAACGGGTCACCCCATCTTTGCTCCTCTCTTGTGCCAAAGAAAAACACACAGAATGTTTATCACAGTATTAGAATTGCAGTTCATCATTGATGGTAGCAGAAGTCACCAACAGATCAGCAGTTGCCCACGCGATCAATTTTAATCACATACGGGCACCACAACACTGTACGACAGGCATCGCGCCATTTTCTGAATCTACAATTCACACCAACACGTTGGTCACAGTCGAAAAAACATTCCAAATGCAATCCGCAGCTCACAGGGTCACGCAATGCATTCAACTCAGAAGCTGGGTGTGTTGAGTATCCTTCGGTTGCCTTTGCTTTTCAGAAAATATCCTGATATCCATATTAACTATTTCGGTCCGAAGTAGTTGTTGATAAAACTTTTTTCTTAAGAAGCTGAGCTTTTCAGTGGTTACAGGCAGGCCTGATGGAGTTTAACAGAGACAAAATGTAGTGAATCTATGACTTAGTCCTGGCAAGTTTTTGATTCTGACAACAGGTGGCCATTGCATTGTCCTCCATATGCAGACTGAAAAGACATAGTTTCGTCGCCCAGTTACTGAGTTAAGTGCACGGAGCTTCTCTGTCAGCTGTGGATTTCATTCAGAATGTTTTTCGGCTGTGCCTGACGTGGTTTGGGTTGGGAACTGCAGATTTAGATCCTGTTGCCACAGATCTGGTGGTGCCTTATGTGATTATTTGAGTGTGCAACTACTGATCTGCAATAACTACTGCTTCCATCGATGATGAACTACATCTAGTGTTAGACTGTTTGTGCTGGCACCTCAGACGGCTGTCTTATACATTTAATGCGGGTGTATGTTCCTAATATGCTGAGACTGCATTTTGGGTCAGTTTCTTCCCCGAGACAGCGATGGACATTCTATGTTGTTTTACTTGGTATAATATCGAACAGCACTTGCGGTGACCCGTCTGCTCTGAAGCTTGAACTGCAATTATTTGTCATCTGCAGTTAGCCTAATAATTCACAAACAAAGGGTTAATATAACATCTCTCTGAGATACAAAACAACTAAAACCAGTGCTGAATTTAGGTACAAGGTACTTCACAGTTTGCTAAGGCCCCAATAAATTCATATTTCTTTGGACATTTTTTTTGCCCCCCCCCCTCCCCTCTCCACCAATCTTGGCCGCTGAGATTACGCAGGGAATTTTCAGAACAGTCCAATATTATGGGGCGGGGGTGGGTTGGTGTTAGCAGGTGTTTATTTCACACTCTAAGACTCCTATATTATTGGACTTTCCCGTGAATTTCCTAAGAAATCTCGTAGTTTCCAAGATACTGAGATAGATTTCCAAGATAGGGCGAACAAAAAAAAAAGGACCTTTCCTTGTTTATACATAAATGCAATTTTCTTTTAATAAAATCTTTTTGATTGAGGACTACGTAACGTTTTCTGTGAGACGTTCTTATTTTTATTTTTTTTATTTTACTAAAAATTAAACGACAATCTATTCCCAATCAGCCTCATAGTAGACAGATGAACCAACAACCACGATAAAAGGCGTATATCTCTTAACGTTTTCTGCAATTACCTGGTGTCATTTAAAACAGTAGGGATCTCAGGGCTTCATACTGCTTAGGGCCTCATCTAGTCTAAGTGCGACCATGACAAGAACGTATTTTCTTTTCGAAGGTCAGGAAACTCCTGGTGAGTTGTCTCAAACTGACAAAATATTGTAGTTTAATTTCAAAAGTGTGTCTTCTGAGAGGGCTACGGGTGCCCCATTGTGGGGACAACAGGAATAGACCTATTGCCGACCCTAAACATGTCGTAAGAGTCGACTAATTGGGAGCGACCGTGTAAGTCATAGTGCAAATGCCTAAGAGGCAAGGAATCAACAGTCTGCATAAAACGATTCAAATCTGTAAAACGGAAGTGCATGCAACACTCAGGTTCTGGAACAAGACTACAGTCCAGAAGTGGACGAATAACGAGACTTTGGAGTTTATAACCGGTGAACGCGAAGAAGAAGAAATAAAGTTTGTCTCGATAGGGATTTAAAACCTTGCCATCCACTGAGCCCCGCAGCTTGTTAGTAACCTCGATGACTTTCAGTGACATTCTTTCTAGTGGGATAGCGGCCCGGAATAAAACATAGTCTAAAGCCATTTTTTTTTTTTCAGTCTGTGGTCAGTGAACCACTGGCGGCCCGCAAAAGTAACCTCATGGTCCGCCTAAACCAAAGCTATTCAGCTACGATTACTCAGGGGCCATCATTTTAAAAATAGGGATCGTCGCGTGCCAGAAGCCGAGTCCTAGCACAGAAAAGTCATTAACACAGTACAACTTGCACTGATCCGCGGGCCACTTGTTAGGCCTTCGCGGGACTCATTTGTCACACGATCCGCCAGTTGAATTGCCCTGGACTAAAGTGTCTGTCCAATCCTATAGAAGCTACAGTCGACACATCCACCCATGCTGGACGACAGGTTAACTTTGTAACCGTTTTGTACTGTCCCGAAAAAGAACAACAACCGGTGATATATTCTATATGGCTAAAAGAGGTTACCACATTTGTACCTGTTAGATTCATAACCCTGAGTGCTTAATCCTACAGCCTGCAAACCTAAAGTGACAAACTTAATCTGTAATTCAAAAAAAAAAAAAAAAACTGCAGTGGAAACCAAACAAAGCGTGTTTGTGTGTTCACCTTAATTACTTATAATGACTGCCGGAATTTCATTGGAAGATTAGAAATACCGACAACTGTGTACTTTGTTGAAACTGTACAGGCCAGAACTCTGCAACAGTGAAGCCATTAACTACTTAAACACCCTAACCGGTTTACGCAGACATCTACTCAACAAATAAGAAACAGTACAGACGCACACAATTACATTGCAACCTTCTTACACTACCACACGTCAATAATAACTTTCTAGTCTAGAAAATCGGCTTTTTGAACAACCTACCGTTGTTTTTCTCAGACTGTCTCTTTCTAAACACAAAAGTACGAACACAAAAGTACGAGCACAAAAGAGAAAACAGTAACTTAATATTTTCAAAGAAGCATAATTTGATTCAAATCTTGCTAAAATGCGTTTCAAAAGTCGTCCTCTCATAGTTGAAGAATATTTTGGGAACTCTATACGCATCAACACGAACATTTTGCATGTGGCTTTAAAATTCCCATGTCCTTATGATTTTTTTTAAAAAACTTACAATTGTACAGGTGCGGATGTTTTCTTAAAGCGGCGCATTTATTTGATGTCTATTTGACTAATAATTTGCGGACCCCTACAAATTAGACAATACAGTAACTGGCATATGCGTGAAGATTGATCGGAAAGAAAACTGAATTGAGGTGTATTTCAAAGAAGTACCAATTACATAACAAACTATATTTCTTCCAGCAAAGAAGCGTGGGGCGGTAGGCGGGGGGTGGGGGGGGGGCGCACTAAACACGCACAAGCCTTCGGGTTCCGACGTCCTTGGTACACATAAGTGTAGTATATATGTCTGTCTATTTTCAGGTAGGCAGGCAGGCAAGAAGGTAGCAGGGTCTGTAGACAGGCAGACAGACAGGCAGGCAGGCAGGCAGGCAAGTAGGTAGCAGGGGCTGTAGACAGGCAGGCAGGTATGAGGTATTATTGCCTGTAGACAGGCAGGCAGGTAGATATGAGGGTATTTCTGTCTGTGCGTGTGTGCCTGCGCGCGCGCGTGTGTGTGTATGTATGTACGTACGTACATAGGTACGTTGGGTATGTGTTTGTGTGTATGTCTATTTTTCCATTTCGTTCTACCCTGTGCATTTCTTATCATGGACTAAATCCAGTCCAGAACCAGGAGTTAAATGAGGAGGGGGAGGCGAAGAAAAAGAAATGCCGTACTTGAACTCAATCCCAAAAAAGTAAGACGTCGACTCTGACACCTCAGCCGTCTAAAGTCCAACTGTCAAACAGAAGCACATCTACACCCCTTTTTCCGCCCAGGAAAGTAGCACAGATAAAGAAAACAAACAGAAACGGTCAAAGGGTCACCAGCACTTACTATTTATCTAAAATATGTTTACCGTGAATCTCTGACCTCATGTGCAAGTCAAATGTTGAAGGTAACGGTGTTTGAAAACACATGATAGAAGGCAGGCTGAGAACAGAGAAGCACAGACAGTGTACATCAGGACAGGAAGCTTTGTGATGGCTGGCAGCGGCGGGAAAAGGACTCCGAGGTATGTGGTCGGAGAAGAGTCGAGGCGGTTGATTAAAAACACGTGCAATACCTCAAGTGCCGGTGTCATTCCTTCGAGAATCTTTCAGAGGAAGCGGTTTTTTTTCTGTAACGCGTCAGAATTCGGCATTAAACCCAAAGAGAAATGTCACTGCCAGAGTGTAAGGCATCTTGCATGGCATCTCTGGAAACACACGCGAGTTGCAGACACTGACACAAGAACAACAAAAAACCGTGTACTTTTTATTATATTTGGGGGAAGGGGGAGGGAGGAGGGAGTTGTTTCAGTAAATCATGGATTCAGATTTAGATCTGAGGATGAAAAAGAGGGGAATGGGATTTAGGGAGGGGGACTGCCATTACTGCCTGTATTCAGCTCTGAAGTTCAGCTTTCGCATGCAGCCTGTTAATAATCATGTCCTTGTAGGCATATTTGTTTTCCCTAATGTCAGGCTTTCACACTCCTCATTACTGTTAAGAATTAAAGGACTAAAAGTAAAGATCGGCACAGCCAGGCATGAGAAGCATACAGGACGCACACGAAGTTTTGTCAACCAGAATAGGACTGACACTATAAACAGCGCAATGCGGATAAATATGTTAAAGGGGTAATCTGAGCACAGGTCACGGGAAAGCCAACACCCCCTCGTCTTAGACTGGTCTGGATCTTGTCACCTCTATGCAGATGAGGTCTATTTGAAAAATGGACTGTCCTCTTTAGGAAGATAGTCCTTTTATGTATTTATGTTTCTACATGTCGGGTTAAGTACTCAGTTCTATCCTAATTATCTGAGAAGGGCTATAATTTTAAATTTAAAACTTTAATTGAGAGATTCACTGATAGTGAAGCCAAAAATTCAAATAACCTAAATACTGCTTTGGACGCGGATGAATCCCTTCCAGCCTCTTCGAGAGAGACACTTAGTTTGAACTTATTCTTGACTTAGCTTCTAGAGAAGACATAAGGCTTTCTGCCTTTGTGCTGCTCATCTGTCTATCACTATTTTAATCACCGATTCATATGAGAATATCCTTGAGCATGGGATTATAACTTCACTAGAAGCCATGTCGACAATCAAGTACCAAACCGTACCCAGTGTACCCCATAGCCAGCAGCCAGGAGGAAGAAAAATGTTTCTCCATGTCACTTTTGTTAATGCACCCTGTCGGTGACTCTAAAGTGTCAGTAGTCTCCTACATGTGGGAGTCATCACTTGTTCATATTGTGAGAAGCATTGATTATTATAGTCATATTCCTGCCACTGTTAGAGGGGCCTAGAAACTTTAAAATAGAATAATTATTAACACGGACTCTACCTCCGTGACATACCCAAGACCGTGACAGTGTATATTTTGTGGGTATCTAGTTACGTCAGTTCTCCAAATCATGATTGACAGTATTCTGTATTTTGCTGCGAAGAGGAGTTCACAAGTCATCACAACGGCTTTCCTAGATGTGTGAGGAAACCTTCTTGCAAGGAACCGGACCTTGTGACAGATAAGTGAGAAGGGCTAGCATATGCGGTTAATCCTAAACCTAAGTGCCATTTCCCTGGGTCCAGTATTCCACATCTTAGCGGTGATGATGCTGGCTGCTACTAGGGGCAACTCAGACGCGTATCTGTCATAACTTGTCTTGGTTCATCAGTGGTGATTGACTTTGCTGAATTCTCTTTTATTTTTTATTCCTACAAGTGTTGTACTGATCACATGATGTTTTGTGATTTTTGCATTCTGTTTTTAGTGTCCACCTTTCACGGTTTCTGGTTGTCTGGAGTGTTTGTGGTAAAGGTAAACTGCATGTTATACTGTGTTAATTTGAAAAGTAAAGGGTACTTTCCTCGACACCCACAGCGGTAAAAGAGGAAGTGAAGAAGAAGAGAAGAGAAGAAAGACAAGTAAAAGGCGAAGAAAAGAATAAGAAAAGAAGAAGAAAGAAGAAGAAGAGAAGAAGAAGAGAAGAGAGAAGAAGAAAAGAAGAATAAAAGAAGAAAGAAAGAAGAAGAAGAAGAAGAAGAAGAAGAAGAAGAAAGGGTACTAACTAACTGAAGTATTGAAGTCAGGCCAATTTGCGCCTAAGGATGTTTAAGCATTCTGTAGTGCCATAATGTAAGTCGCTTCAAGTAGGCTGGATGTTCTTTAAGCTGCGGGATTCTGCCTAGACCATTGCGAGCCAACATCTCAACATTAAAAACTACTTCAGAGCGCCATTTGATACATGAGGGGAAACTCTAACAAAGGCACGTGACACTAGCAGTACGTGACAGCAATTACGGATGTGTCAGGAGTGTTGTAAAGATAATCCAACTGTTAATTCATAGCTCATTTAGCGCTTTTGCGGTGTAGGCAGTGGGGTCTTGGAGCCTGATGATTCAGGGTGGTATGGCTAGTGCTGTCGCCACGGACTGTGCAATTAGAATGCGCCCCCCCCCCCAGCTCTCCCCGCGAGAAAACAAATCTATAATCTTACCGAAGATCTGAACCTGGGTCTTCGCGATGTGAGACCAGCCGTCTTAACCGCTCGGTCAGCAGCTCGCTTCAGAATGTTTTTTTTTAAGTTGTGCAATATTCATCAGCATGATGTGCCGCGCCTATAAGCGGTGACGTTTTTCATCTGAGAACGTATTAATTTATTTCCCGTAAGATGCAGTGCGAAACTGGGTTTTTAGATATGAAACGGGTTTCAAAATACGAATTTTTCGAGACAAAACCATGGACAGGAACGAATAAAGTTCGTTAGTCGAAGTACAACTGTATTACGCAAAAGACATGCCAAAAAATACAAATGCCAGCAAATCAAATAATACAAGCAAATTCCAAGTAAATTAAAGAGTAGCATTGCATTAAAAAGCACAAGTAAGAAATAACATTACATCAAAGTGAAAACACAAACGGGAGAAATACGAGGCATTCAAAGTAAGACACCGCTCATGCAGGAATTAAAGTAAATCAAAGGGGGAAAAGTTCACAGACCAAAAAATATAAGTAAATCAAAGAATTCCAGGAAAATTTGACTAAATCAAAGTATGAAGAAAACAGCACGCGCATAAAATACCATCAAACCAAAAAACGAAAGATATATTTCACATCAAATTATAGACAAAATAACACACGCAAAAAATATCAATAAATCATAAACAGAGAACTCCAGAAATTGGTAACAACAGGCAAGGTTGATGGAGAGACAGCAAGAGGAAGAAATAGAGATGGATAGCCTGGCTACACGGATGTGGTGAGACAAGTGCGCCGAACCGATCCGTGATTCTGGTGATTGTGTGGCAGTGCGAAACATAACACCTACACCTACCGGCATGACACATGATGACAGTGATGTTGACACTAACAGGCCACACATTTAGAGTGTATTGTTCGGAACAGGCAGTCGATAACGGTGGGGTGTGGGGTACTAGTGGCGAAGTAGTCAGAGCATGTGTCTCGAGCTATGAAGGTTTTGGGTTCGTTTCGCGGTTGCGTCGTTCGGTTGATGAGTGCAAATTTATAAGAAGACCTGTGGTGACTGTTACATGAGCTATAAAGTTAGTGCTTTGTGCCATGTTAGTGTTCTTGTAAAGAAAGTCCGAATCATATAGGGGAAATCCCATTGCAATTAGGTCAATACTCTCGACTTCAACCGTTAATCTTTAGTGGACATAAGAATCAAACTTGACAACTTGGTGACAACTGACAAACAAAATGTGAAAGAGCCAGGAGAAGACATAGATACTTATCAAGAGTTCCTTTCACTCCCATTCATGTCGCACGTCGTGTCCTCGTGTTGTGGGGGTGTCGTGTGTTCCTTATTTTCAACAATTTGACCGTTCTCTCTTTTCTCGTGTTGTCGCCACTCACTTCAGGGATTATTTCCACGTTGTGCAACTTGCCGGACGGTTCGTTAGTATCAAAACTGCGATTACGTTTCTTGTCAGTGGCTACTTTTTTAGGGAAAGCCATCGCCAACGAAAGTAAAAACACAAAAACATCCCAGTTTCGACACTCTCGAACAGTTGCGTCTTCTGTGCTTCTCCCGCAAGTACTTCTTTCTGGTCCACAGGCGCCTGCGGCGCCTCTAAAAGGCTCATGGCAACACAATTTCCCAGAAACATTGTTTACGGATAGGAAACGTTGAACGTTGGCATCTCATAACACTCCCACAACACAGGACAGACCGTACGGCATACACGGCAGAGGAAGGAACTCTCACTGTGATAAGTTTGTGACACCTTCCAAAACAAGAGATAAAAACCTTGATGACGAGGCCAGAAAACATACTTGACGATGAGACGGTGATGATGATAATGATCTGACTGATACTTTAAGGATTTCGCACAAACTGACCAGGGGAGTTTTGGCGTGATTGGAACAGTTTCCGTTCAAGCAACCGTTTCTACAGCTTCCTTTAGGAAGAACAAAGAACAAACTTTTTAGAAACAGCGTGACAATGACTTGATGAAATCCAAGAAATACCACGCTTCAGCAGTTCTGTCCCGTAGAAACAACATCAACCTTCTATAGTACTGTATAAAAACACAAATAAATAAATGAAATGCACATAAGACAGTATCCAGGGCTAAGAGACACGCCAGGGGCGATACCTCTTAATGAGATTCGATGTACAATTGTTCATTCAAGTGTGAGATCATAAAAATATGGCTCTGAATGTCGTAGGCGAGATGGCTATGCATTTTTAAAATGCATTTCTCTGTGATCTTCTTCTTCTACTTCTTCTTCTTCTTCTTCTTCTTCTTCTTCTTCAGTCTTCCTCTTCTTCCCCCCCCCCTAGACAGACAGACAGACAAATAGACAGACAGACAGACAAATATACAGACAAATAGACAGACAAAAAGCCAGAAAAACAGACAGACAAACGAGCGAACGGAGGGACGTGACCGACGGACCGACCGGGTCGACCGACAGACAGACAGACAGACAGACAGACAGACAGACAGACAGACAGACAGACAGACAGACAGACAGACAGGCAGACAGGCAGGCAGGCAGGCAGGCAGGCAGGCAGGCAGGCAGGCAGGCAGGCAGGCAGGCAGGCAGGCAGGCAGCAGGCAGACAGACAGACAGACAGACAGACAGACAGACAGACAGACAGGACAGACAGACAGACAGACAGACAGACAGACAGACAGACAGACAGACAGACAGACAGACAGACAGACAGACAGACAGACAGACAGACAGATAGATAGATAGATAGATAGATAGATAGATAGATAGATAGATAGATAGACAGACAGATAGATAGATAAATAGATAGATAGATAGATAGATAATATAGTTTAGACAGGCAGACAGACAGGCAGACAGACAGACAGACAGACAGACAGACAGACAGGCAGACAGACAGTCAGACAGGCAGACAGACAGACAGACAGGCAGGCAGACAGGCAGGCAGGCAAACAGACAGACAGACAGTTATATAGACAGATAGATAGTTAGATAGACAGGTAGATATATAGTTAGATGAACAGATAGATGGTTAGATAGACAGACAGATATATAGTTAGACAGACAGACAGACAGACAGACAGACAGACAGACAGACAGACAGACAGACAGACAGACAGACAGACAGACAGACAGACAGACAGACAGACAGACAGACAGACAGGCAGGCAGGCAGGCAGGCAGACAGACAGACAGACAGACAGACAGACAGACAGACAGACAGACAGACAGACAGACAGACAGACAGACAGACAGACAGACAGACAGACAGACAGACAATGAATGAAGCCAGATAATTAAATACACCGGAATATTCACAGACATTTAGCCTAGTAAATCCTCTGATAATGTCTACTATGTTATCCGTTCACTCACTCTTGCCAACTTGCCCTCCAGCTCTTCTATAACAAAGGGAAGTCTAACTCTTTTTCCTCTGAATTATCAGTCTAACCTTGATCCGCTCTAGACTGTCGTCATGTTTTGAATAAGCAGAGTTTGTTTACTTTTCTCGTAATTATTTTATTTGTCTCCAAAGATGTTCCGCGTTAGCATTTATAGAATGTTTTCAGCCCTGCAATTTGACACTGACATTGTTTGTTCCTTGTCTGTGCTTTCGCGCAATATAATAATGACAGGTAATCCGGTAATCGGGCAAACGCAATGCCAGCTTCATAGCCAAATGGGTCAACCCAATGTTGCTTCGTTCCTATGCCAACCAAAGTCATCCAGAATGTCCACCACTGTCCCTTGTGGAAAAACGTGACGTAGCAAAGCCACTTAATATCATGTCCACGCATCTAGTGCATAAGGCAGCCGTTACGAGGCTAACACGGAAAGTAGAGCACTAGAAAGGGCGTTCATCGTCGACGACAGCAGCAGTTGCAACAAATTAGTAGCTGCACATGTAATCTAATTTACAGTTATTGCATAAGGCACCCCAGTTCTATGGTCACAGACAGTCGCTATTTTCTAAAGCTCCAGTTCAAAACCCCAAAACCATTGGAATAGCATTGGGAATCAAATTCGCAACTCACAGTGTCGTCCTATGCACTCAGGTAGGAAGCTCTGCAACCGAACTATATCCTATGAGTCTGCATATAAAGAAAAATGCAGTGGCTAACTATTGTTAGAAACAAAAACATGTTACTACTAAAACAACTAGCCCACCTAGCCATCGTACTGACTAGTGAAGTCTAAGTGATTTAACACAATAAGTAGCCGCTCTGATCGAATGGTTGGATGGAACTCTGCGTTCTCATGCAGAAGCCCCGAGGTCAATCCTCTGTTTTGATGGAGATTTATATTTCCATCAGATGAACATAAAAATTCTAACCTGCACAGTGTGTGGAGACTGCACTAGTCAGACAGTCTTAATTTCTCAGGCTTACGACTCCATGTCCTTCGTACCACCAAGGAGTAAACGCAGGCAGTAAAGACGGCTTAATGTAACACTTAATCATTTGACCATCGGAACTGTTAGGCTGCATGAGAAATGTGTGGGTGTCTGTTTACGGTTTTAGCACCCTAGACAAATCCAGACAGTGTGTGTGGCTGGGTGATTGTGTGAGAGCTTCTGTTTGTGTGTGTGGCTAAGTAGGTGTGTGAGAGTGTGTGACAGCTTATGTCTGTGTGTGTGGCTGGGTGGGTGTGTGAGAGCTTCTGTCTGTGTGTGTGCCTGGGTGAGTGTGTGAGAGCTTCTGTCTATGTGTGTGGCTGGGTGGGTGTCTGAGAGTGCGTGAGAGCTTCTGTCTGTGTGTGTGGCTGGGTGGGTGTGTGAGAGCTTCTGTCTGTGTGTGTGGCTGGGTGGGTGTGTGAAAGCTTCGGTCTGTGTGTGTGGCTAGGTGGGTGTGTGAGAGCTTCTGTCTGTGTGTGTGGCTGGGTCGGTTTGTGAAAGCTTCTGTCTGTGTGTGTGGCTGGTGTGAGAGCTTCTGTCTGTGTGTGTGGCTGGGTGGGTTTGTGAGAGCTTCTGTCTGTGTGTGTGGCTGGGTGGGTGTGTGAGAGCTTCTATCTGTGTGTATGCCTTCTGGTTAGTTCTCGCAAACGTCATTGAACCCTAAAAACTAGAGCCATATTTCAGAAGCGAAACCATGGTATACTAACCTACTTATTTTTTTCTTTTGTGTGCAGGTGGTTTTGACATTTTTTTTTAAATTTAAATTTGTCCACGGTGCCCTAATCTAAGTAAAAGTATGACTATTCGTATGTAAACAAATTAAAAAAAACAGCGTATCATTGAATATTTCGAGGCGCCCCCGTGAAGAGGTCGCGGTTTCCCGGGGCGCCAGGGCGCAGAGTTTGGGAATCACTGCCATAAGATGTATCAAACTGACAGTTCTAGTAATATCCCAGTTGTAACCCCCTGAGAACCGTCGTCTAGTAGATCCCTCTCTATAGTCATTGCAACATATGCATCAAAATTGCAGCAACCTTTAATGTATCGCCTCCTGCGCGTTTTCAATCACCGCCAAGCGATGAATACCACTTCACATCCCATACAGACAAAAGTCAACGATTATCAGTTAGAAGATGGCCGATGAGTCCATTCTCACTGTGTTAACATTTTTTTTTTTTTTTTTGCTTTGCAGTGAGACAAAAAAAAAATAGAAGAGACACTACATTTTCTTTTGTCTTAGTATCTCTTCTTCAGTGCAGCCTCTGTTCATGCTGTAGTGTGTCTTCAACTGGCAGTCGTTCCCTCTGTTCATGCTGTAGTGTGTCTTCAACTGGCAGTCGTTCCCTCTGTTCATGCTGTAGTGTGTCTTCAACTGGCAGTCGTTCCCTCTGTTCATGCTGTAGTGTGTCTTCAACTGGCAGTCGTTCCTGGCTCCCTGTTCATGCTGTAGTGTGTCTTCAACTGGCAGTCGTTCCCTCTGTTCATGCTGTAGTGTGTCTTCAACTGGCAGTCGTTCCCTCTGTTCATGCTGTAGTGTGTCTTTAACTGGCAGTCGTTCCCTCTGTTCATGCTGTAGTGTGTCTTCAACTGGCAGTCGTTCCCTCTGTTTATGCTGTAGTGTGTCTTCAACTGGCAGTCGTTCCCTCTGTTTATGCTGTAGTGTGTCTTCAACTGGCAGTCGTTCCCTCTGTTCATGCTGTAGTGTGTCTTCAACTGGCAGTCGTTCCCTCTGTTCATGCTGTAGTGTGTCTTCAACTGGCAGTCGTTCCCTCTGTTCATGCTGTAGTGTGTCTTCAACTGGCAGTCGTTCCCTCTGTTCATGCTGTAGTGTGTCTTCAACTGGCAGTCGTTCCCTCTGTTCATGCTGTAGTGTGTCTTCAACTGGCAGTCGTTCCCTCTGTTCATGCTGTAGTGTGTCTTCAACTGGCAGTCGTTCCCTCTGTTCATGCTGTAGTGTGTCTTCAACTGGCAGTCGTTCCCTCTGTTCATGCTGTAGTGTGTCTTCAACTGGCAGTCGTTCCCTCTGTTCATGCTGTAGTGTGTCTTTAACTGGCAGTCGTTCCCTCTGTTCATGCTGTAGTGTGTCTTCAACTGGCAGTCGTTCCCTCTGTTTATGCTGTAGTGTGTCTTCAACTGGCAGTCGTTCCCTCTGTTTATGCTGTAGTGTGTCTTCAACTGCCAGCAGTACAGGTGTTTATGTCTCAACACAGCAAGCAATGGAGTCTCATGAACGCCAAATAGTATATGAAGAGATACTTAGATACATCGAGATGAACACAGCCAGCAATAGATACATGAAGTGAACACAGCCAGCAATAGCCATGAATCACAGCCAGCAATAGATACTTGTAGATCATGAAGAGATGCACAGCCAGAAATAGGAAGAGATACACAGCCAGCAATAGATACATTAACACAGTCTCATGAACAGATGAACCACAGCAGCAATAGATACATGAAGAGATGAACACAGCCAGCAATAGATACATGAAGAGATGAACACAGCCAGCAATAGATACATGAAGAGATGAACACAGCCAGCAATAGATACATGAAGAGATGAACACAGCCAGCAATAGATACATGAAGAGATGAACACAGCAATAGATACAGCACAGCCAGCATAGATACATGAAGAGATGAACACAGCCAGCAATAGATACATGAGATGAACACAGCCAGCAATAGATACATGAAGAGATGAACACACCAGCAATAGATACATGCACAGCCAGCAATAGATACATGAAGAGATGAACACACAGCCATGAAGAGATGAACACAGCCAGCAATAGATACATGAAGAGATGAACACAGCCAGCAATAGATACATGAAGAGATGAACACAGCCAGCAATAGATACATGAAGAGATGAACACAGCCAGCAATAGATACATGAAGAGATGAACACAGCCAGCAATAGATACATGAAGAGATGAACACAGCCAGCAATAGATACATGAAGAGATGAACACAGCCAGCAATAGATACATGAAGAGATGAACACAGCCAGCAATAGATACATGAAGAGATGAACACAGCCAGCAATAGATACATGAAGAGATGAACACAGCCAGCAATAGATACATGAAGAGATGAACACAGCCAGCAATAGATACATGAAGAGATGAACACAGCCAGCAATAGATACATGAAGAGATGAACACAGCCAGCAATAGATACATGACAGATGAACCAGCACAATAGATACATGAAGAGATGAACACATCCAGCAATAGATACATGAAGAGATGAACCAGCAATAGATACATGAAGAGATGAACACAGCCAGCAATAGATACATGAAGAGATGAACACAGCCAGCAATAGATACATGAAGAGATGAACACAGCCAGCAATAGATACATGAAGAGATGAACACAGCCAGCAATAGATACATGAAGAGATGAACACAGCCAGCAATAGATACATGAAGAGATGAACACAGCCAGCAATAGATACATGAAGAGATGACACAGCCAGCAATAGATACATGAGAGATGAACACAGCCAGCAATAGATACATGAAGAGATGAACACAGCCAGCAATAGATACATGAAGAGATGAACACAGCCAGCAATAGATACATGAGATGAACACAGCCAGCAATAGATACATGAAGAGATGAACACAGCCAGCAATAGATACATGAAGAGATGAACACAGCCAGATACATAGATACATGAAGAGATGAACACAGCCAGCAATAGATACATGAACATGAGATGAACACAGCCAGCAATAGATACATGAAGAGATGAACACAGCCAGCAATAGATACATGAAGAGATGAACACAGCCAGCAATAGATACATGAAGAGATGAACACAGCCAGATACATGAGAGATGACACAGCCAGCAATAGAACATGAAGAGATGAACACAGCCAGCAATAGATACATGAAGAGATGAACACAGCCAGCAATAGATACATGAAGAGATGAACACAGAGCAATAGATACATGAAGAGATGAACACAGCCAGCAATAGATACATGAAGAGATGACACAGCCAGCAATAGATACATGAAGAGATGAACACAGCCAGCAATAGATACATGAAGAGATGAACACAGCCAGCAATAGATACATGAAGAGATGAACACAGCCAGCAATAGATACATGAAGAGATGAACACAGCCAGCAATAGATACATGAAGAGATGAACACAGCCAGCAATAGATACATGAAGAGATGAACACAGCCAGCAATAGATACATGAAGAGATGAACACAGCCAGCCAACACAGCCAGCAATAGATACATGAAGAGATGAACACAGCCAGCAATAGATACATGAAGAGATGAACACAGCCAGCAATAGATACATGAAGAGATGAACACAGCCAGCAATAGATACATGAAGAGATGAACACAGCCAGCAATAGATACATGAAGAGATGAACACAGCCAGCAATAGATACATGAAGAGATGAACACAGCCAGAAATAGATACATGAAGAGATGAACACAGCCAGAAATAGATACATGAAGAGATGAACACAGCCAGAAATAGATACATGAGCACAGCCAGCAATAGATACATGAAGAGATGAACACAGCCAGCAATAGATACATGAAGAGATGAACACAGCCAGAAATAGATACATGAAGAGATGAACACAGCCAGAAATAGATACATGAAGAGATGAACACAGCCAGCAATAGATACATGAAGAGATGAACACAGCCAGCAATAGATACATGAAGAGATGAACACAGCCAGAAATAGATACATGAAGAGATGAACACAGCCAGCAATAGATACATGAAGAGATGAACACAGCCAGCAATAGATACATGAAGAGATGAACACAGCCAGCAATAGATACATGAAGAGATGAACACAGCCAGCAATAGATACATGAAGAGATGAACACAGCCAGAAATAGATACATGAAGAGATGAACACAGCCAGCAATAGATACATGAGAGATGAACACAGCCAGAAATAGATACATGAGAGAGATGAACACAGCCAGCAATAGATACATGAAGAGATGAACACAGCCAGCAATAGATACATGAAGAGATGAACACAGCATAAATAGATACATGAAGAGATGAACACAGCCAGAAATAGATACATGAAGAGATGAACACAGCCAGCAATAGATACATGAAGAGATGAACACAGCCAGAAATAGATACATGAAGAGATGAACACAGCCAGAAATAGATACATGAAGAGATGAACACAGCCAGAAATAGATACATGAAGAGATGAACACAGCCAGAAATAGATACATGATGAACACAGCCAGCAATAGATACATGAAGAGATGAACACAGCCAGAAATAGATACATGAAGAGATGAACACAGCCAGAAATAGATACATGAAGAGATGAACACAGCCAGCAATAGATACATGAAGAGATGAACACAGCCAGCAATAGATACATGAAGAGATGAACACAGCCAGAAATAGATACATGAAGAGATGAACACAGCCAGAAATAGATACATGAAGAGATGAACACAGCCAGCAATAGATACATGAAGAGATGAACACAGCCAGCAATAGATACATGAAGAGATGAACACAGCCAGAAATAGATACATGAAGAGATGAACACAGCCAGCAAAAAAGTGTCTTAAACAGATGAACACAGCCAGCAACAGAGTGTCATAAACAGATGAACACAGCCAGCAATAGAGTGTCTTAATCAGATAAACACAGCCAGCAATAGAGTGTCTTAAACAGATGAACACAGCCAGCAATAGAGTGTCATAAACAGATGAACACAGCCAGCAATAGAGTGTCTTAATCAGATGAACACAGCCAGCAATAGAGTGTCTTAAACAGATGAACAGCAATAGAGTGTCATAAACAGATGAACATAGCCAACCATATAGCGTCAAGAATAGACGAACGCAGCAAACAACACAGTGTCATGAACAGATGAACACAGCAAGAAATAGAAGGTTTATAAACAGATAAACATAGCAAGCCATAGTGTCTTGAATACATGAACACAGCCAGCAATACAGTGTCATAAACAGATGAACATTGCAAGCAATAGTGTCTTGAACAAATAAAGATAGCCAGCCATCGAGTGTCTTGAACAAATGAACATAGCCAGCAATCGAGTGTCATAAACAAATGAACATAGCAAGCAATATATTGTCATGAGCAGATGAACACAACCAGCAACGGTGTCTTGAACAGATAAACAAAGAAAGAAATAGAGTGCTATATGCAGATTCCTGAATTTGACGGAAACTGCGGACACACTCTAGAACATCTGGCTCAAAAAACAAAAACAAAAGACAAATACAAACAAATCTATAGCCAGCAGCCCTATCCCTGCTTTTATTCTGATTGGACCTCGACGTCATCCTACAAATTATCCCCTCAAACTACACGTTTGAAGAGGGGTTTCCATAGCAATCCAAAGTTCACAATAACGGATGTTAGTTCTCTGTAATTCTGGCTCCCGCCATTTTAGCGTCAGACTGCAGCAACGCCTCTTACCTCTCCCCTCGCCCCCACATCTGCCCTCCCCTACCAAATATATCATGCCTCCCCCCCCCCCCCCATTCCAGATCTCCCTCTTTCCCCAGACAAAAGCATGTCTGGGTCAGTGAGTACGGTCTCGCCCTCCCCCATGCCTCCCTCACAGACTGTAGACAAAATGTGGCCTTGGAGGCAGCACTCGACTCAATGCAATGAAATCCCGCCACTTTGAGGTTGAAGAAACAAAAAAATACACTGCATGTGTTTTCAATTTTACAAACTAAGAGGGAGGAATGATGAACACGAGAAGCATACAAAGACGTTCTATTTCCTGCCTTCTCGCTTTTCATTTTCTTGTTCCTCTTTCTTCCCCTCCCTCTCTCCCAAACAGGAGTATACTTACGTCCTCTATCTCACTGCACAGATAGATCTAACGCCGAATTTTTGTTGGCTTTACACGCAAACAGAAAAATAACAAAGATGGGGGAGGGGCGCCGTTGAAAAGGTGTGGGGGGTGGGGGGGGGATAAAAAAAGACGAATACGAAATATTAGATTTAAAAATTAACAATATTAATAATAATCACAACTTGCGGAAATACAAACAATATATGAGCTGCTTCGTATCCAACTTTTATTTAACCGGAAATTGAGACTCTTGATCGCACTTCCTGTTTTTTTTATACAGTGACAAAGAAACAGATGAGAACAGATCATTGCATCACGTACCACAAACAGGGTCAATGTAACCTACCACTGTCTGCCGTCCCCTCCTCCCCCTCCTCCTGTTGCCTAATTTATCCCACTCGTTTCTCCTTATTTTTCTGTCAGACTGTATTTTCCTCAACCGCCGCTTCTATTTCCTAACAGCATCACTTACGACAAACAATGCAAGAGGCAGCTATCTTCGTGCGGAGCACAGGTACCCCCTGCCGATGCGCCCAAAGAGGTGTGAGATCGTATCTAGACCAGGCTAAGGATAATGCAAACGGTTAAAAATCTTAAAAAATATAACCAACAAAAACTGCGAACCGAAATCAACTCGTGCTTATTTGAGAGGGTTATGCTTTGTCATTCGTACCTCACCTTTTGTTGTATAGGTTAGCTGCATATCCTTTACAGGACGTTGCAGATCCAACCCCAGCAGTCCCTGGCTGTCGTGTAGGTTTTTATAGGCAAATTTACGTCCAGTACTTTGCCATTAGTAGGCTCTATAGCTAAGTCGGCGCCAGCGCTTCGTATGCGGTAGTGCCGGGTTCGAGCCCAGTTGCGGGCCATGTGCCTTACGTTGGTTTTGACAGTGGTATCAGGGGGCCGACCGTCTAGGAAGCAATGTCCTGTAAAGGATACGCAACTAGCCTGAGTTTGCCATTGCTTCTTGGACGGTTGGCTTTCTTGATACCACTATCCGGCATTACTAAGCGTTCGCATCGACTTAGCCACAGAGCCGACTTTTTGTTGTATACTAATCGTAAAAATGGGAAATATGAGCTCAGGTTTTTTGGCCAGGCGACTGGCTGGCCTTAAACCAAAAGATCTTGAAATACCACATATGATTTCATTAA
>CAJHNH020000486.1:0-22500 GCA_905116865.2 Candidula unifasciata
CCACCATTCATCTCCCTTGTGGTATCAAGTGCCCGATTGGTCTATGAAAATAAAGGTCTAGTCGTATATTCTCAATACGCCTAAAGGCGTGAAAAAGAGACCTTTTACATCGGCTGCCGTTATCATATTTGCCGTCTCTGGCATTGTGAAATTACTTTTCTCCGACGGAACTCTCTAGGAAATTAGATGTCTTTATACTCGCAAAAAAACAAACTACATTAGAAGTACAACGTCTGCAACATTTCCCGCACAAACTGACAGATATCCCGATTGTCTGTGCGGGACAATAGATTCAGGCAATGACAATGGATTTAGTTGTAGTCCATGTGAGAATTTATTAGAGAATTCCTGTCAGTTTCCTGATATTGTTGTCTGGCTGGTTCTATCCTGGTTAATGTTAACTTGGTCGCTTTTTTTTTTTTTTTTATTATTAAATTTTTTTTTTTTTAAATAAAATTTCTTATTTTTGTCTTCTTGTCTTTATATATGTTCATATTTCTAAATTTTTTTTTTTTGTTTTTTTTTTTTCAATACTGCCAGTTTTTAACAATCTCGTCTGTTTTTTTTGTTTTTTTTGCCTGTAATTTTGCCTTCAACTTCCTCTGTTTTACTGCACGCTTTTCTTTCTTGTCTTCATGTTTTGCTTTTTTTTTTTTTTTTTTTCGTTTTTTTTTCTTCCTTTCTTTCTTTTCTTTCTTATTTTTTACTTATAAAATTTTCTTTTCCTCCTTCTTTCAGTCTTTGTTTGTCTGTCTTTGCGTCCTCGGACTGTATTTCTCTCTCTGTCTCTCTTTTTTTTCTCTCTCTGTCTGTCTGTCCGTCTCTCTCTCTCCCTCTCTCTCTCTCTCTCTCTCTCTATCTCTATCTCTCCGTAAACCTTCTAACTTCTTTGTCTCTGTAGTTTTCATTCTCACAGTCTGTGTCACAGCTGTGTTTTGTTTCCTTTTCTATACTGTTTTTTTTTTTTTTGCCTGTTCTTGCTCGTCTTGAGACACTGAGTTTCAGAAAATGTATCCGCTAGTGCAATGGTTCTCAACCTTTCTAATGCTGCAACCCTTTAATACAGTTGCTCATGTTGTGGCGACACCCAACCATACAATTTTTTTCGTTGCTACTTCATAACTTCAGCGAATATGTGTTTTATATTAGCCTTTAGCGACCTCTGTGAAAGGGTCGTTCGACCCACAAAAGGGACGCGACCCACAGGTTGAGAGCCGCTGCGCTATAGACTTTGTCAAAACCATTTCTGCTAATTCCCTAATGCTGATATTGTTGTCAGGTTTGCAGACGTGCGAGGGATAATCTTAAATACATTTTTTTTCTTTTTTCTTTCTGTGATTATTTTCTTGCATACTTCCTGGTTTATTTTATGTCGGCTAAGTTGTTTAAACACATAGATAATAATGTTTCTTATGTTTTAACCTTCTGATTTGTTTCTTGCAGACGTGCTTCTTAAATCTTCTTCTTCTTCTTTCTGTGATTAGTCTTCTTCTTCTCCTGGTCTCTATGTCGGCTTCTTCTTCACATAGATAATAATGTTTCTTCTTCTTCTTCTTTTTCTTCTTCTACTCTTCTTCTTCTCTTCTTCTTCTTCTTCTTCTTCTTCTTTTTCTTTTCTTCTTCTTCTTCTTCTTCTTCTTCTTCTTCTTCTTCTTCTTCTTCTTCTTCTTCTTCTTATTATTATTATTATTATTATTATTATTATTATTATTATTATTATTATTATTATTATTATTATTCTAGTTCCTCTTCTTCTTCCACTTCTTCTTCATTTTCTTCTTCCTCTTCTTCATCTTCTTCTTCTTCTTCTTCTTTCTTTTTCTTTATTTTTTTTTCTTCTTTTTACTATTCCCCTCTCTGCTAATCTGTCTGTGCTATTCCCTGTCTGTATATTTCTCTATCTGCACTGTTCCATTTGTTCTGTCCACTGTTTGTTCTTTTTCCCGTCTTCACTATTTAATGTACATTCTATTCCTTGCCTGTTTTGTTTTCGGCCTAATTTTATTGTATGCCTACTTTGTTCACTGTCTTTTCTGATCTCTTTGTTTTCTCCACCCCTTCCCCCTGTCTGTTACATCCATTGTGTTTTCTATTCCCTGTCTGACTTTTGCCATTTCAGAAATCCCTACCACACACCAGCTAAACATAATATGTCAGTACTATCTTTCTAGCATCCTTCCCCACCCCCCACCCCCCTCCCCACCTCCACCCATATCTATTATTTATATCCTCCTCGTTCCCAACGTCTCATTTCTTCGAATTCAGTTTCCCCCTGATTCTTATCTGCTCTTAAACCCTGTCACGTCGTCCTAATAAATAGCCAGACACATGAACCAGATAGTCAGACAAATGATCAGACGGGCACACAAATGAACTGATGACCACGCAAATGAACACTTATGACCCCTACAGAAAACTTCAGCCTTAATTGCTTTTTCTGGGCGACAACTGATCATATACGATTTATTCAGTTCGTCTTCCCTGTGAAAAAAGTCTGGCCAGAATAATTACCATATTTACATCACAAGCGAAACAAATTTTTGAATCCGCACTCAGAAACCGCGTTCTGACAAGCTGGTTTTTATGAATAATTTTCATGTCTTGATTGGTAATAGGAGAGAGAATTTCAGAGATGATTAAATCAGAACGTGATGCAATAGCAGCGCTAGATAGTATTACAAACAAGTGGAATGGTTCGGTCATTTAACTCGGTTGTCAGAGATAGTATACCACAACGAGAGATGGGGTAAACCAAGGGAGAATTGAAAGAGTGGTCAAACATGTAAACGATGCACACTGGGAACTACAGAGTCGAGGGTATATTCCGAGAAAAAAAATTTGAAACTCTCTAGCGCTGTTAATGCCTTTCCTCAATACCGCAATGATAGGTAATTTTCACTTTATTTTATTTTACTTCGCTTTATTTTACCTAATTCTGCTTTTTTTTCCCAACTTTTTTTTACTTTATTTCACTTTGCACTTATTTTTACTTGACTTTTTTATCTTTAATTTGTTAACTTTATTTGACTGTACTTCATTTTGCTTAACTGTAGACCTCTTTACTTTAGTTTACTTCATTTTGTTTAACTTTTGACTTCTTTTCTTTACATTACTTCATTTTGCTTAACTTTATACTTTTTTTTAAACTTTACTTCACTTTTATTGTGCTTCTCTTTAGACTACTTTGCTTGACTTCATTTCGCTTAAATTTAGACGTCCTTATTTTACTTTACTTCATTCTGCTTAACTTTAAACTTCTTTACTTTACTTTACTTCATTTTTTCTTATCTTTAAACTTCTTTACTTTACTTTACTTCATTTTGCATTAACTTTAGTCTTTTTTTTTTTTAACTTTACTTCATTTTGCCTAACTGTAGACTTCCTTATTTTACTTTACTTCTTTTTTTCTTAACTTTAGACTTCATTGCTTGACTTTACTTCATTTTGCTTAACTTTAGATTCTTTGCTTGAATTTACTTCATTTTACTTTACTTTAGACTTATTTACTTTACTTTACTTCCTTTTGTTTAACTTCAGACTTCTTTACCTTACTTTACTTCATTTTGCTTAACTGTATCCCTTTTTTGTAACTTTATTTCACTTCATTTTGCTTAACTTTAGACTTAATTTTTTTTTCTTTTTTTTTTTTTTTTTTAGTTGACATATTTTGCGTAAACTTTAGACTTCTTTACTTTACTTTTTTTTTACTTTAGTTTTATTTTCTCTACTTTTATTTCCTTTACTTTATTTGTTTATTTGTTTATTCATTGATTTTTTTAAGCTTACCTCATTTACATTAGTTCACTTTTTATATTTTTTTAAATTTTATTTTAACCCCACCCTTCTGAGTTTGAGAATCCTTGGATTAAATAGTTACACACAGAAGACCGGTGTGTGACTTGTGCATCATTATCTCCGTCTCCTAATCCTCCTCCTCCTCCTTCTCCCTCCTCCAATCACCGCCCTAAAGAATTTATTTATATTGTTTTCTCGGTCGAGTTTCCTTTTTTCGCGCGTGTGGAGTTTAGCGATCACAAATGTTTATCTAAACTGTAACTACCTGAGATGTGTAGGAAAGTTTCTGGGATGAAAACTTAAGAGCAACTTTACGGCTGGGTGCGAAAACAGGTAATGTAGGTGTGAGTTTTGCATGTGTGTGCTTGTGTGTTGTGATTGCAGTATGTGTGTGCTTGTGTGTTGTGATTGCAGTATGTGTGTGCTTGTGTGTTGTGATTGCAGTATGTGTGTGCTTGTGTGTTGTGATTGCAGTATGTGTGTGCTTGTGTGTTGTGATTGCTTGGTGTGTTTGGTGTGTGCTTGTGTGTTGTGATTGCAGTATGTGTGTGCTTGTGTGTTGTGATTGCAGTATGTGTGTGCTTGTGTGTTGTGATTGCAGTATGTGTGTTCCTGTGTGTTGTGATTGCAGTATGTGTGTGCTTGTGTGTTGTGATTGTAGTATGTGTGTGCTTGTGTGTTGTGATTGCAGTATGTGTGTGCTTGTGTGTTGTGATTGTAGTATGTGTGGTTCAGTTTATTATGGGGACATCAGGATTGTGTGTCTGTTTAGTTATCTTTCTGTCTGTGTATGTTTCTTAATCTCGATTTTTGTTAAGTCACTGTCTGTCTGTCTGTCTGTCTTTCTGTATGAAGTGTGTCCGTTTAACTGTCGGTGTCTCTTTCTTGTCACGATTTTGATTAGTTTCTGTCTGTCTACTTATTATCTTTGTGTCTGTGGTATGTCTGTCTACCGTTTTTCAGTATATCCGTTTTTCAGTTTAAATTTATCTGCCTGTCTACCTATCTAGTTATCTTTCTATCTATACGTCTTCTTACCTTTCTTCATGTGTGCGTCTGTTTTCTCACTCTCTTGATTTTTATCTTAGTCTTTATTTTTCGACAATGAGCTAAGTGCCGCCTCCACAGAGAAGGTTGGCTGCAATGGATCTCAACACACTCTGCCTCTCACCTTGGTTGTACGCCCTCTGGACTATTGTTTCTCTTGATGTTGTCCTCCCACTTGTATCGTTGCCAGCCTTATGATCCTTGCCCTCAACATTTCCCTCCAGTATATTTTTTAAACAGTGTTATGGCATTTATTGTGGCAAACATATTTCATTGCTCTCTCTCTCTCTCTCTCTCTCTCTCTCTCTCTCCTCTCTCTCTCTCTCTTCTCTCTCTCTCCCGCAAAAATATGTCATTTCTCTCTCTCTCTCTCTCTCTCTCTCTCTCTCTCTCTCTCTCTCTCTCTCTCTCTCTCTCTCTCTCTCTCTCCTTCCACCCCCTTTTCAGTTACTGTCATTTATTCACACTCTCGAGAAACTCTGTATTTGCTTGGTGTTTCATGAAATAGGACCTATATACATTTCAGTTTATCCACTTTTCTAGAGATTCAGCTTAATTTTCAGGTGCACTGTTGATTGTCAAGTTTTCTGCACCACACAGCAGTGTTGAGTTTACATAACATGTGACGATTCTCATTGTTAATATGTTGTTTATCGGCCTCTCCGTGTGTCAGTCTCTTGTCTCTCTGTTTTGTTGTTTGTTATATTATGTTGTGTTATGTTATATCATTTTATGTTGTTCTAATGTTATGTTTTACAGTCAACGTCACTGCACATTAGACATTTTCACTTTTCGTCTCAGTCCTTCGATGCAGCAGGCAGTCTACATTATAAGCTTTGATAACAGATGGATATTCTGCCTCATTGTCTAAATTTATGTCTTCGCTGTAAAGTTATCTGATGCCCAAACTTATCTTCACACCGACCCTCTGTCGCATTGTCTATCCTTTATTTAATCGTCTAATTAAACCATCTATCTCTTTTCTCATTGCTGTTCTTTTATCTCATCACCGTACATTTATTTAATTGCCATCGTTGTATCTTATCGCCAATTTCCTGTCTCATCACTGGCCTATCTCATCGTTTGTCTGTTGTCCCATCGTCATCCTTTTATCTAATTGATGTCCTCTTATCCCATTTCCTTCCTTGTATCTTTAGTTCATTCTTTACCACCTTGTCGCTGTCCTTTGTATCATTGTTGTCATCTATAAAAACATTGTCTTTTATTTCAACGCCGTCTTTTACCCTCTTGTTTTACCTTATCGCTTTCCTTGATCTCCACCTCTGTCCTTTAAAGTCATCGATGTCCTTTAATATCATCGCTGTGCTTCACTTCATTGCAACCTCATTACACTGTTTCTGTCAACTCATCTGTTCGCCGTTCATTTGTCTCATAGGTTCCGTTAGTTTTTTTTTTTTTTTTTTAAGAAAAGAAAAAGGTGCATCTCTCACCACACAGTGTCTAAAATGTTAAGGTTAAACTCGAGAGAATTTACTTCATTGCACAGGGTTTCATTCCATTAGGCACTGTATTTCTCCGTACCTTCTAGCTGCCAGCATCGAGCAGAGCACGAACTCCATAGCTCTGGCGACGATCCACAGGGATCTGCGTAAAAATTGACACTAATCTCAGGGGTGCAGCCGGGACATGAACCCACAACCTCAAGAGCGCGAGGCAAACGGCTTTACCACTTCTCCACGAAGACCTCGTAACAAAATATCTATTACAGTAGTGCTGAAAATGGATGCCTTTAAAAAAGGTGCCGGTACTGCGTACTATTAGGTACCATCATAAAAAATACACCCCGCCTTCCGTGAATCAAATCGTCAATCTCCCTTGGTCTCTTTTCCACCAGCCCTGTCATCTCTTCAGATCGCCCATATCTCCCACCGCCTATCTTCTCCCACTTCCTTCCCGGGCAGACTTCTTCAGGACAAAGCTGATATCGGTGTGAGACTATGACTGCGTGGTCTCGAGTTATGGTGTCCGCCTGGAGTGCTTAAGGTCCCGGGTTCAAGCCCCGGTGAAGGTTGAGATTTTATCTGTACGCGTGGACTTCTAGTAATTTCCCCTGGCCTATGAGTAGAGAGATCGGACACCCATGTGTATTGTTGGGCACGTAAAAAATCCCTTGGCGCTGCCCGGGCAAAATTAGGAGTTAAAAATCTGCTCAAAATATTTCAGGATTCTCGCCAGTGATACGGAGCCCGTGCACTTCGCTGAGCTACTTCAGTCTCAGACTTGAGTTAAAAGCATAACGGACCACTTCTGGGTTACTACCCGTGCCGTGTGCCATGATGTTGATCCGTTGCTCCAACCTCAAACCTCAAACGGTGTAAGACATGCGAAGACTCCAGACCACACAGCAATACCACTTTCACACACCGCTGAGAGAGCGTCCGTTTGTTTTCCCTGTAGATAGAAATGCGAGTCGCATATCGGTAAGACAACACTCAAAGCCGTAGATTCCAATGTTGGCGCCGCCTCCTGGTCGTATGTTACCCGGCTGCAATAACTCCAAAAGGTTAAGGAAACTCATGTGAGAACGTCACGGAATGTGGTCTTTTTCAAGAAATGTCTTCTTCTTCTTCCCCTCCTTCTTCTTTGTAGTCTTCTTGTTATTATGATTTTTCCCCTTTCTCCTCTTCTGAGAGCCGCCGTGGTGTAGCGGCTACAAGCTCGCCAGGGGATTCGAAGGTTGTGGGTTTAGAACTGGACTCTCCACCCCCCCCCCCCCAACTTACCTTGGCTCCCAGCTCGACCTAGCCTAAAATGGGTACCAGGTAAAGTCCTGAAATGTAAAAGCGGCCGGTGTGATGTTAACCACATCACCCACGAGTGTCAATCGGTATATAAATTTCCGTCTAACCCTTTCAGGCCAATACACCTAGAAACATTGAAAAGGGTCCTTTACTGGCTTCTCCTCCTTCTTTTTCTCCTCCTCCTCTCCTCCTCCTCCTCCTCCACCTCCACTAATCTCGTCCATTTGTTGGTGGTAAGAAGTAAGGACATTGTTAGTGCTCTTTCTAATGCGCTGTAAATGTTGATATAAATTTCTTTCAGGCTGTTCTTGATGTGTCGATCCATGCTCTACGTGGTCTGCCCGTTCCTCTGTGTTCATTAAATTTCTTATTTAAGGGCTGTAAAGGTGTTCAGAGTCGTGGTTAGTGTTCATTCCTTCAAGATACGCCAGATTCCTCCCTCTGCCTATCAGTCTGTTTATCTGTCTAATCTATCTATCTATCTAATCTATCTATCTATCTATCTATCTATCTATCTATCTATCTATCTATCTATCTATCTATCTATCTATCTATCTATCTATCTATCTATCTATCTATCTATCTATCTATCTATCTATCTATCTATCTATCTATCTATCTATCTGTCTGTCTGTCTGTCTGTCTGTCTGTCTGTCTGTGTGTCTGTCTGTCTGTCTGTCTGTCTGTCTGTCTGTCTGTCTGTCTGTCTGTCTGTCTGTCTGTCTGTCTGTCTGTCTGTCTGTCTGTCTGTCTGTCTGTCTGTCTGTCTGTCTGTCTGTCTGTCTGTCTGTCTGTCTGTCTGTCTGTCTGTCTGTCTGTCTGTCTGTCTGTCTGTCTGTCTGTCTGTCTGTCTGTCTGTCTGTCTGTCTGTCTGTCTGTCTGTCTGTCTGTCCACTCAATTCTATCCCTATCTCCCTTTTTGTCGCTCTCTTTCACGCTCTTTTTCTCTCTGTCACTTTCTCTTGGCTCTTCCCCAGGCTCTACAATTCCTTTTTCTACCTGTCTCACCACACCCCTTTTCACCTCGTTCATACTCTCTCGCCCCCATCCTCTACCATTCAGTTTCTACCTGTGTCATCCCTTACATATCAACCTCTCTCGTTCCCTTGCCCCATCCTCTGCCATTCTTTTTCTACTTTTCCCTCCCCTTCCCTGCCAACCTCTCTTATTCTCCCCTATTTATGTCCTCCCCACCCTCCCCCCCCCTCCCCAGCTCCTCCCCGCTTGATCTGTTTTACGCAACACACAATACCATCTGCCAAACACCGATCGCCACAGCGCCACACAGAAAGGTCAAACATCCAGGATGCACTCTCCACCAGGCAAAACATCTCACCAAACTCCAACATGCGAAATTCTTTAATCTGCATTCCCCTGTCTCCGTTATAGGTTTTTGTTACTGCATGCTGTCTAATTCGCTGTTTGTGTCCTTTACACAGTCTCAATTAATTCAAATGAAAGCTTTGTGACAGCAAGGTTTACAGTAAACACTTGTACGTAGGTAGGTACTTTGCTGGAAAACAAAATAAAACAGTTGTCACGTTTAACCAGCATCCCTGAGTGGGGTGCTTTCGGTTATAATTGTGACTGGTTAATGTGCGCAAAATATAACGGCTTAGCACGCCACCAAGAGCCATTAAACAGACTCCTGCAGTGCAGTTGCTATCAAAGGAGACAGACCCAAATACTGTTCCGACCGATGTCGAAGTCTTCTACCGGCGAACCAATAGGAAAAGCCGGTCGCGGATGAGTAAACACAGGGGATTAAATGAGATAAAATGAGAGAAGAACGTGAGAGAAGAAACTATGAAATGTTTAGTATTGAAAGTGTTAAGGAACCCCAACATTCAAAGGGTTACAAATTAGGCACGCAGGCCTGTCTGACATTCGGCCCTTCCAAGCTCCCATCTTTCACACGGCAGTTGTATCTCATCAATAAAACATGTTATTTTCATGTAATAATATGCATATTAGGAATATAAAGTCAAAAACAAAAGCATGGGTGGTAAAATATGTGCGCACGCTCGCGCGGACACACACACACCCACATACACACGCAAAACCATTCATTCACTTACACACATAGGCACCCACTACACACATACATCCACATACATACGAACACGCACACACACATACATACATATATACATACACACACTCATACACACACTCACACGCTCTAAAACACACTCGCATACAACCCAGACACATACAGACACAAACAGATATACACACAAACACATACATACACACACGTAGCCGGACAAAAAGACCCATACAAACACACACACCGAAGCACACAAACGTAAACCCACACAGACACACACACACATACATACACACACGTAGCCGCACAAAAAGACCCATACAAACACACACACCGGCGCACACAGACATAAACCCACACAGACACACTCACATTAAGTCACAGACACACACATAGACATACGCTACACTCACACATACACACAGACATCCACGCAGACGATACGCTGGTGATACGGTAGTAGACCGCTGTGTGTATGCTGTGGTGTCAAATGTTTACCCAGATAAACCCAGAAAATAGAGAAGTTAGTTGCGTATCTTTTACAGGACGTTGGAGAACCAACCCCACCATTTTTTAAAGGGGATTTTTAAAGCAAATTTTACGTTTTATAGTTTGCCATTGCTTACTGAACGGTCTGCTGTCGGTCTGCTGTCAAAACCAACGCAAGACAAACCGGCCGCAGCTGGGATTGAACCCAGCACCCCGGTAATACGAAGCGCGTTCGCAACGATTAGGCCACAGACGCCGAAAATAGAAGTTGAGTATTTTATCAGACATATGTTGTTATTATCACAGTCGACGTCATAGCACATGAAGCATTTCATGGAGTGCTCAGTCTTCCGATGTTGCAGTGAAGTCAAATATATCTCTACCGACTGTATTGATGAGCTACAACTGCTGTGTGAAAGATGGGAGTTTGGAGGGGCCGAAAGTAAGACAGGCCTGCGTGCCTAATTTGTAACCCTTTGGGAAAAAAAATCGTTCGTTCGTTCTCATTTGACGAAATCGGTTACAGTGTCTCCTGTCACAGTGTCTCCTATCATGACCTCAAGAATGACAAAGATGCATAGCCAGTCTTTACTCGCAGATCACGTAGTGTGGTTAGCATCAGTGACGCATCCAGCCACCATTCGTTTTGAAGCTCTGAAGATGGAAACGGAGCGTTTATAAGAACAATCCAGTGCGGTAATGTCAGTTGTCAGTTCGGCTCAACTGTTACTCTAATGACAAGTCATGCAGTGGTCGATGCATGTGTTTCATTTAATTGTTTGGTCCGGTTGCGTGCCGTAAAAAGATAAAGCGATGTGCAGCGAAAATGTCAATCCCGACCCAGCCATCGACCAGCTTGTGCTTCCAGAGCTAGGCAATGCTTTCGCTGGGTACGCCTATCTGCAAGTTTACCTGTAAAACTCTTTTAATGGGAGATACTTTTCTCACCGGTCGATTTGTCTCACATAATGTGTTTGTGCTGAACAAATGCTATTGATCATGGTAAACTCTGCGACTCTGAGTAAAATAAAAACATATACAAATAAACGATTAAGGTGAACTGGGAATGCAGTAAAACAATGGTGAAGTAAACAGTGTTGTTTCAAAGTCGAGGGGGAAAAAATGTCACTTTTTGACGAATAGTTAAGACACTCATTGCTCCATTAAAACAGGTACCCTTTTCCACGCCTTGATGCGTATTGGTCATATAGTAAAGGAAAGGTCACTTTACCACGCATTTATGCGTATAGGGCATGTAGGGCTAGATCTATATTTTTATAGACCAATCGGCACAAGATGGGTGATGTGGTCAGCATCACGCAGGCCACCTTTACTTCCTGGGACTGCACTAGGTACCCACCACGGCCATCTTTAGCTATAAATAGGCCAACTGGGTCAACGGGGATTCCCGTTCTTGTGCAAGAATTGAGTCCCTCTGTGTTAACAGTTTTAATTGAGGAGATGTATTCACAAATTAAACTACAGTTTCATTAATTTTCTACATATTTTATAGAACTATACGTCATTTTTAAGGTAAATAAGTGTGCCGAATAAATATAACAATAAAGGCTCTTACAGACAAACAAAAATGCTTTTGCTACAGTCAACATGAACATAAACATCAATAACGTTTAGATGAAAACTAAAAGTTGTTCCAGCAAAAGTAAAGAAATATCAGTGCTAACTCTTTGATTCTGAGAGGGTATTCCTGCATCAGAGGAGCGGGGGGGGGGGGGGGGGGGGGTGGGGGCGGTGACATTTGTACTTTTTCAAATTTAGCGCATACAAATACTGCTATGAAAGATACTATTATCATACATAACATAAATATAAATAATTGATGGTTATTATTATTATTAGTAGACTACTACAACATATATTTATACTGTTTTTTAATAATTAGTAAACAAGCACAATCAGTATGAAATTGATATGTGCAATACTTTTTTCACCCAGAGTAGTTTTCTTAACAGTACTTATAGCACTACTAAATATGTATCCTCAAGGTACAAACAGCACAAACAAATTTGTCCAGTTTCATCTTGTTGTATGAAATCAATTCCTTACCATTGCGAATTTTTTGGTAAATATGCATAGGAAGTGGATGAACAACCAGAAGTTTTGCAAGAGTTTACAGCCAGTGTTCGCGAAGCAAAGCAAAAGCCAGTTTACAAAAATTAACACAGACCGTAGAACTGCAAATATGCAAAAGAAGTCGATGAACTACCAGAAGTTTCCGCAAGAGTTTACAGCCAGTGTTCGTGAAGCAAAAGCCAGTTTACAAAAATTAACAGACCGTAGAACTGCAAATATGCAAAAGAAGTCGATGAACTACCAGAAGTTTTCGCAAGAGTTTACAGCCAGTGTTCGTGAAGCAAAAGCCAGTTTACAAAAATTAACAGACCGTAGAACTGCAAATATGCAAAAGAAGTGTATGAACTACCAGAAGTTTCCGCAAGAGTTTACAGCCAGCCTTCGCGAAGCAAAGCAAAAGCCAGTTTACAAAAATTAACAGATGCAAAAGAAGTCTATGAACTACCAGAAGTTTCCGCAAGAGTTTACAGACAGTGTTCGCGAAGCAAAGCAAAAGCCAGTTTACAAAAATTAACAGACCGTAGAACTGCAAATATGCAAAAGAAGTCGATGAACTACCAGAAGTTTCCGCAAGAGTTTACAGCCAGTGTTCGCGAAGCAAAGCAAACGCCAGTTTACAAAAATTAACAGACCGTAGAACTGCAAATATGCAAAAGAAGTCGATGAACTACCAGAAGTTTCCGCAAGAGTTTACAGCCAGTGTTCGCGAAGCATAAGTCAAATGGTTAAGGATTAATATTATTAGTGTACTGCTACAACATATAATTATACTGTTAGTCAACAATTAGTAAAGAGGCAAAGAGTGACTTGCTGTGAGAGGTTAGTTAGTAAATTAAATATTATTTTCATCCACTTACCTTGAGCTCCGAAATATCTTGACACAATTTATCCACAGTGTGGTTGCAAAATTTATGCATAGTCAATATGGAAGCAATAGTTTTCTTCAAACACAAGATAGTTTGCACCTCACAACTGTCGATATTCTCCAGATATGGCTTCTAAATTAACTGTTTAAAGTAATTTCCCTAAAAGTAAGTTTTCCACATTCAGAGTAGAAAAAGAATAAACAGCCAGTTCCCAAAAATCCAAACTACTGACTAGAAACAGTGACACACACATCGCAACACGACCGTCTCCCGTGAATTTAAATTCAAATTGCTGTAATCTAACAGCAAAGTTTGAAAATCTTGTATATCTACTTCAGAATATCCACTTGTAGATATGTAATACGAATTCATTCAGAACACAGAACTTTGCAAGCACATTAAAATGTCACACAATGCAACACATGGAAAGGGCTTACACTAACCAGTTTTCGAGGGACTCCATCCAAAAAGTCACGTGATTTAGTTAGATGGTGTAATCTAGAGTTGGCGGTGGTACCCACTAAGGGCTGGGTCGACCTGAAAGTCAAGGTCATTTTTGAAAAATTCCCGCTCCAACAGGGAGCAAACCCACGATCTTCTGATCCGCACGCGACTGTTTGTCATATGTGGCTAAACCAATATTTCATAGACCAGTCGACACTTAGTTGATTATGTGGTCAACATTATGCCTTATAGGATGCCATAATAATGTATTTATAAAAGTTAAATAAGTAAATAAAAAAGCATAAGTTGCCGAAACTGCAGACAGTTGCAGAACCGCCAATTCACAGTGGCTGTACTTCTGACAGTCCTGCCTACCTACCTACCCTTTCAAAAAAACAGCTTTTTCATACATTCACTCGTTCCGCGGATTGTCTTCCTCCGCGTATCCACCTTGTTTTTACTCTTCCATTCTTCTATGCATCTGTCCTCCTTTCTTCCTATCGTTGTGTCAACCTAGTTTAATCTAATTGAATGTCTTGTACTTTTAAATCTGGCAACATTGCTTTCACGAGTTACTTCCCCTGTGCAGATCACAATCATTGCTTGAGGATAAGGCGAGGCAGGAAAACCTGACGTGTAACTTCTTTCCGCCCCCCCCCCCCTTTTCTCTTTTTACACATGCAAGCACTGTTATCCTACAAGAAACTATGGTGATAATAGCTGTCTTTAGAGACCGGCATTGGATGGTGCGGTTTGTCAAACAATTATTTTGACGCAATGCAAAGTCAAACGGCTGCATGTTGATTGCGGTGTGAGAATCTAGCGACCAGGGACCTTGAGGCTCCCCCACTCCCCACTCGCAATTTTTTTAGAATGGTTTAGAAACCCCTGTGTCGGTTCTGTGGCTAAGTTGATGCGAACGCTTCGTAGTGCTGGGATGCCGCGTTCGATCCCAGCTGCAGGCCATGTGCCTTAAAAACGTCGGGGTCTGTCAGGACCCGAACCCACGACCTTGTGGTCCGCAGACGAGGGTCTAACCGCTACACCACGGGGACTGCCCATGATGTGCTGCATGACTATTCAAAATAATATATTTGAATTTGTTTTCATCCTCTTCTTCTCAGGGAGCGCCCGTGGTCTTACCGCTAGACACTTGCCTGCGGATCGGAAAGTCGTGGGTTCGGGTCCTGTTGGAGGCCGGACTTTTTTTTTTTTTAAATGACCTTGGCTCCCAGATCGACCCAGCCTTGAGTGGGTGACAGGTGTAATCCTGGAAAGTAAAGGGAAAGTATTTGGGAGAGAAAAGAGGATCACTTACGACCCTTCTTTCCCTTTTTCCCATTTGTGTTTTGAGGAGGTTTAAGGGGGCTATGCCCCAATCCACTCCCCCCACCCCCACCCCACCTCAACCCCTGAACCTCCAAGTTCGGCGTCTGTGTCAGGGCACATCAGTTTAGTGTCTCAGTTTCGTCACCTGTATTTGAGACATGTTTATTTCGAATGTCAACTTGTGATGGAGAAAGAGGAAACCTTTTCGGTAACCTTTTGCTTGCAAATTTGTCTTTACTTGCTTTGCTAATGAAGCGGTTCTCAAACGTCTTGCGGTTTTCCGGCATCTCGTCTGCTCTGAATATCCTTAGACCCCTGTTCTTCTTACAGTCCAAACCGTGTGACGTTGGTAATAGTGTCTCTCCGCAGCCTTCTGTCTCGTTTACTTCGGACGTATAATTCATTGCTCTGTATACATTATACAGTGGAATTTAAAATGAAAACCTCAAAAGGGTGATAGAAATTACAATAACTACGCCATTGTCTAGTAATCTGTATGTAAGCTCATTCATCATCATCATCAAGTGCTTGTTTGGGCGATCATGTCTCTCCACAATCTGCGATCTCCTGCAACAAGAATTAGTTCGTGTGCTGACACACCTCCATGCCATGCAACAAGACTGTCAAGAATCTTCTCTCGTTGTCTTCCTCAACCCCTCCTTCCACAGATCTTTCCAGTGGTCATAACATGTTCTATTTTCTCTCTTCTCATAACATGGTCGAAAAATGATGACTGTCTCCTTCTGATGTCTGTGATTAATTGTCTTCGGGCTCTTTCAAAACCTCTTGGATTTTTGGGCTGCCCAATGTGTTTTTAGCATTCTTCTATAAAACCACATTTCTGAGGCCTAAAGAAATTGTTTAGCCTACCAAAGCATTCACAGCCATATGTTAAAACTGGATGTATGTAGCAAGCAAGGATGCTTTTTCTAACCCTAAATAACAAAGATCTATTGCATAAGATCTTTCTTCATTTTTTTAAAAAGCAGTTTTTGCCTGTCCTATTCTGTTTCTTATCTCAGTAATGCATCTTCCATCTGATGTTAGTATGCTCATTAAGGATGCTAGAAGTGATAAGCACATGACATCACGTGCAGACAAACACAGTGAAGTCGTAAAGACGATTTAAAGATGGCTGGCTCTTTCATCTGCACTAAAGAGGAGTAGCCTTTTGTTATTTGGTAATATTATTATTATTGTGTTTTTGTTATTTAGTAAAACCTACATAAATGAATCAGGACTAAATTTCCAGTAAGATGAAGCCTGCTTGTCAGTCCACCCAGTGTATGACGGGAGTAGAAGATACAGTACCGCGTGACTTATGCGACAGACTGTTTACGATCGAGTCAGGCACACCGACTAATGACCCCAGAGTTGATTACAGCTGCTCAAGGCCTCGTTCAGGAAGTGCTGGGCTGACATGCATGCATCGCCAAACTAGACCGGTTAAAGTCACGTTATTCTTCCCAGACAGAGTAGGTCACTTCTTATTCACAAGTTTGTTGGGCTGGTCGACTTTACTGAGAAGGTTACTGGTGTGTCCCGCTCTGTTGTGTGCTTTCTGTGGTGTATTGCATTTACGTTTTTATTCGGAGAAAAAGAATGCCTGTGACCTAGTTTTCAGCACTCTCTAGGGTGGTTGTGTTAGGGCCAGTTGCTCCATATTTTTGCATGTTGTATATTTCAGCACGCCAGCGCTTTTAAAGCTTCAAAAATATGGAGCAACTGGCCCAAACACAACCAACCCCCCCCCCCCCCCACCCCCCACCCCGAGGGAGCTGCAGCCTATGTCACCGGCATTCTCTTTTCTCACAATGAAAATGTAAATGTAAGACAACACAAAAAGCAAACAATGGAGCTGGACACAACTGTAGCCAGGAAAGTCGACCAGTCCAACAAACTTGTGAATGAAACTTGACCTACTTTATGGAGATTTGCGTTAACCTTACCGACTAAGCATTCATTTTGATACTAACGAAAAGGGGTTTTTGTCTTGGAATTTGTCTTCTGAAATAATAAACTTAAAAAGAAAAGGCCTTCGAAACTGTTATCCTGTAATACAGACACATACAAAAGCGCCCTTTGCAAATCACGTGAAACGGTACATCCCTAAATTGTCACCTGTTAGGGCGCAGTGGATCAAGGGCCCCCATCCCCCATAAAGGGCTAATGAAACCAACACAGGAACATTTATAGGCCTTCTCTTTCCAATGTGTGACTCCAAGCGTTTGTGACTCTACCCGTATTTTGTCTCAGGAGTCTTCTTGATCTTCGCCTACATTGTCTCTCCACTTGTGTCTTGGTTTGCATCATTGCCTACTAATGGTTAACTATTTTGTATGCTCTTTTTTCTTCTTTATTCATATCTCTGTTTCTCTCTCTCTCTCTCTCTCTCTCTCTCTCTCTCTCTCTCTCTCTCTCTCTCTCTCTCTCTCTCTTTCTCTCTCTCTCTCTCTCTCTCTCTCTCTCTCGTTTGTTTTATTGTCTCTGTTATCTTATATTTTCTCTGTGTGTCCATCCATTGCAGTATATTAGCACCCACCCCCCCCCACCCCTTTTTTTTCCCCCACCGATGCTAGTTATTAACAGTAATTTAAAGATATTAGGATTAAAAGAGATTTTCACCTGAAGAATGGAGAACGGGCATCCTTTATGGTGAACTAAAGACGGGTAGAGTGTGTAGATACCGACCTCTACTATGATAGAAAGATGTATGCCAGCCGGATATGAATGATACAGGTATTGAGGTGGACTCGTGGGATTAAAACGCGTTGGGCCGTGTTATGTGGAAGGGGGCACATCAGGAAGGGAATGAGAATGAAGGAAGAAATGATTGCAGAAAGTATGAGAGCTGTGCGCCTGAGAAGAAACAGACTTGACTTAAATGTTGACAACAACGATTATGGGATCCCATAATGTAATTGTGCAAGACATTTCTCACCGTGGGCGGAGTTTGCCATTGCTATCGTCATGAGATTTGAGTCGCATGCCTCCTCAGTGCAATAAAACACCATCGTCTGGAAAGACGGAAAGGTGCCAGTCAAAGAGATTTAGAATTTCAATGCTTCAAAATACTAATGTTGTTATGAAGTTCTTTTCTTTTTTCTCACAGATAATGCCTCCTGACCGAGCCTCTGATCGAGTGTGCCCCAAGTCGGACACTGACTCATGTCCTTCAGGTGAGTGCAACAACTCTCTGTCTGTCTGTTTGTCAGCTCTGTACTGCTACCCTACGACTTAACGAGTCGCACCCTTGATAGCACAAAACAACATTGCGAATTTCATACAAGATATATCCGGTTCAACTTCATAGAAAGTTAAACTAGAGCACATAAGTGGGCTACAAAAGCGACAGCCGTAGGAGAAATCCTACTGTACAGCACAAACCTTCTAAAGACTGGCTACGAACAAATGAAGATGTCAAATAGGATTTAGGATGAGACAACATCTGATAAGTTAGTTGCGTATCATATACAGGACATTTCAACCCCATAATTTTTGGTTGTCGTGGTTTTTCTAGGCAAATTGTTCATTCAGTAGTTTGCCATTGTTTTCTATGTGGTCAGCTCTCGGTACCACTGTCAAAATTAACGCAAGACAATTCGTCTGCAGCTGGGATCCAACCCGGCACCCCGGTATTACGAAGCGCGTTCGCAACGCCTAAGCCACAGCCGCCGATCAACATGTATAAGGTTGCATGAATTCTGCATTATTCATTTATTGCGTGTGCATGCTACTGGCTTTGCCGAGACTGCAGTCTGTGTCAATGTTTTTGACAAGGGACAGTGGTGGGTATTCTGTGTGATTTTCATTGGCACGTTCGTTCGTTCGTTCGTTTGAAGAAAAACAAATATTCCAAACTTAGTCCTTTTTTAACTGCCTGGTGGCCTGTTTTTTCGAGGACGAATCATTTGCTATCTGAGCTGAATTTTTTACTTTTGTGGCGATGGTTTTCGCCTGAGTTTTCTTTCCTTGGTTGCAACTTGTTAGCAGCGTGGGCTTGGCGGGCGGCTTGCAGTTTAGGGAGTGGACATGGCAGTCCTGAGAAGGACAGCCATATGTGCCTGGGTGGCCTGGAACGGGATGGGCGGGGTCTGACCTCTGTTGTCAGGTTCTGGTAATGCCTGGTTGGTCTTGCGCGGGTGAGTTTTCCCTCTGCCTAAATCACAGAAGTGGTATAATAGAGGCATTATGTGGCAGTTTTTTTTTTTTTCTCAGTTCACAACCTGCCTGAAGGAAACACGGTATCTCACCAAATCTGCTGCCTCGCACACTTTTCAACCCAATTTGTTATTTTTATTCTGTGTCCATCTTCGCGCTGATCGCCCCTGCTCCCCTCCCTCTTCCACTTTCCCTCTTTCCTGGTATCATGTTTTCTGCTACAAGTCTTTCCAATCCGCCGTGCTGTTTGATATAACCAAAATATTTCAGTTTCCCAGACAAAATGCTGTTTACTAGCCAATCTTCCATGTGGGTTCCGGGGCCCCAATATGGGGGAAACAAGAATAAGCCCACATACTCCCCAACACGCATGTCGTAATAGTCGACTAAATGGGGTGGAAAGGCGGGGGGGGGGGGGGGGGTTCCTTTGAAGTTGGAGTGTATCTGTCTGAGACGTAAGGAACCAACAGTTCGTATTCAAAGTCAAAGTTCTGAAGTGGGCGAATAACTAGCCGATCTTCCTTGAATTTAGGATCTTTACAGATCTCAGTACAAGGTTGTTGTTTTGTTTTGTTTTTTAGTTGTCCGAGGTATACTGAAACTTTTTATAGCATTTCAGTTCAACAGCGCTTTTTTTCTTCTGTGTAGTTATAGTGGTTGTATGTCAACTGTTCCCTCTCATGACCTGATTCCTGGTGTTATCTCTTCTAGTCACTCTTGCAGCCTTTCTAGGACCTCTTATTTATCCGGTACTAACTTTCTTTTCTGGTTTGTTGTAGCTGATCATATCTTGAACTCGTAGCACAGGATGGTAATGAATATATGCTTTGCACGATGTTTTTTTTTTTTTTGTCCCGACTAGTGTGATTGTTTGTCTTGTGCATTGCATTAGGAGGGAAAAACAATGGCTATGAGAGGGAGAAAAAGGGGGGGGGGGGGGGGGGGGGGGTTTTGTACCAATACTTGGTTAGCTTTTGCTGCATCGGATGCTACATTTTTTTTCCTGTTTACCATCTTCTGTTAATTTTGTTCCCAAACATTTATACGTATATATAAATACACACACACACACACACACACACACACATATATATATATATATATATATATATATATATATATATATATATATATATATATATATATATATATATGTGTGTGTGTGTGTGTGTGTGTGTGTGTGTGTATGTGAATTACTTCTTAATGCCGGGGTGCGGGGTTCGATCCCAGCTGCAGGCCTTGCGTTGGTTTCGACAGTGGAATTAGAAGTTGTTGACCGTCCAGAAAGCAATTGCAAACTATTGGACGTAAACTTGCCTAGAAATACCACAACAGCCAAAAAATTATGTGTTCGGTTCTGCAGCTTCCTGTTAAGGATACGCAACTAACAACATATGCGAATTATGTGTGTACATACAAGTATGTAAATATTTATGTGATCTATATATATATATATTTCCTTTAGCAGCTCTGTTTTCAGTCCCATCTCTTCATAACCTCTGTACTTGACTGTATGTGTTCCCATGAAATACGACCCATTCCTCTGTATAGAAAAGCATCTTCAGAGTTTCCATGCTATTTTCTAATTGCTTGTTGATTTTCCAGGTCTCTGCATCATATAGCAGGGCTGCTTATACAGAACGCTTGACAATTCTCAATTGAGGTTAGAGGTTAGAACAACGGATCAACATCGTGGCATTCGGGTAGTAACCCATAAGTGCTCTGTTCTTTTTCTAACTCGAGTCTGAGTCCGAAGAAGCTCAGCACAGTGCACAGGTTCTGTAGCAACTGAGAGGATCCTGAAATGCTTTGGGTAGATTTTTAACTCCGTTTGGTTACTCTTTTCGATTTCCATCTGCCAAAGGATTTTTTTTTACCTGCACAGCAATGCACCCAGCCGTCCGATCTTACTAGCCAGAGACCAGGGGGAATTACTAGAAGTCCAAGTCCACGTGAAAAAAATCCCAGCCCTTACCGGGGTTTGAACCCGGAACCTCTAGCACTCGAGGCGGACACCATTCCTTAGACCATGCAGCCCACTCAGTTCTCAATCGTTAATGTGTTATCTCAGTTGGTTCAAGTTTTCTTCTTGTTTGTATTGTTGCTCTACTGCTTGTGTCGCAACCCGTCGCAGAGAGGAATTAGATCTAATTTCCTGGCTTTTACTCGTTGCGTAGCTTGTGTTGTTGTCATATTGAGTGTGTGTAGTTGAAGTGGGTTGAAGTAACCGAAGAATTTGACGCAAATATTTCAGAAATTTAAAACTGTTTCAGCATTGGCTACTAAGCTTTTTCTCCCTTGCACTTATCCAGATACCTTGTTTTTGTGGGGGTTTTTTCCACAGCGTTTTGACATAAATTCATAGTAGTTTGTATTTTTGCACCAGATTGAACAAAGAACACATTTCAACAATAAAAAAACTGCGTAATCTCGTTTGACATCATTACCATGAGGCTGAAGATTGCTGAAAAAAAGGCAACAAGAATATTTTATTTTCCCCTTTTTATAGACTAACACACACAAAAAACCTTACAGCTTTACAACTATTCAACATAAACTCAAAGAAAAACAAACTTCGTGTAATCTTGTTGAACATCATCATAATATAGCTGAAGATTGGTGCAAAAAAAGTAATCGACAAAAAGGTAATCGACAAAACACTGATAGTATAAAAGGCTAAAAAACAATTTCATAGATTCGCAACTATTTAACATAAACTCGTAATGTTTTGCCTTTATGCACCAAATTGAATAGAAAACAAATTTCAAGAAAATAAAATTGCGTTATCTTATTGTGCAACATCATCATGTGGATGTACATTGGTGCAAATAACAAAAAGCAACCGAAAAAAAAACATACTAATATAACTCCATTTTTTTTTCTTCAGTAATCCCAATTGTGAAATAAAACTGCAAATTCACTGACTGTTTGCCATTTTGCACCAATAGCTTCTCTTACAGTCTGACTGAATTGTCAAACTCAAGAAGCCAAAAAAAACGATCGTTTCCCAAAACGCTTATCACGGGAACGGCGCCCAGGTTAACGTCGAGGACTGCATTGTAAAACGATTATCACTAAACTCTAAGGCAAAGAGCCGTAATGTACACAATCTATACTAACAGATGCATCCAACAATACACACCTGAAGCACATACATGAAGTACATACATGAAGTACATACATGAAGTACACACCTGAAGCACATACATGAAACAATTTATCCGATCTAATGTAACATAACACACCACAAAATTGGTGGTGCCTTATGTGACTAAAATTGGTCGCGTTTACAACTGCTGATCTGTTGGTAAAAGCCCGGTCCTCAGTCGACCCTCTTTTGCCAGAGGGTAATTTACACCCAGCGTTGTCAAGCACCAGTTTTTTTCATGGCGTCAACAGGTCTATCCCGATAGCTAGTTAGTTAGTTAATTAGTCGACAGATTATCCTCATTGCACGTCGAAC
>CAJHNH020000486.1:27500-35000 GCA_905116865.2 Candidula unifasciata
GCTATTTGACCTCTGTGGCTTAGAGAAATGATTTTAAGTACATAAATTTAAGTATCTGGGCACATGGATAACATCAGATGGAAGATGCATTACTGAGATGAGAAAAACTAATAGAACAGGCAAAAACTGCTTTTTAAAAATGAACATCTTGTGCAATATATACTTGTTATTGAGAGTTAGAAAAAGAATTCTTGCTTGCTACATGCATCCAGTTTTAACATATGGCTGTGAAACCTGGACAATGAGTAGGCAGGCCAAACAATTTCTTGAGGTCTCAGCGATGTGGTTTTACAGAAGAATGCTAAAAATACCTTGGACAGCCAAAAAGAGCAACCAAAAAATTTTGAAAGAGGCGGGAGCTCGAAGACAACTTATCACAGACATCAGAAGGAAACAATCATCATTTTTCGGCCATGTTATGAGAAGAGGAAAAATAGAACATGTTGTGACCACTGGAAAAATCTGTGGAAGGAGGGATAGAGGAAGACAACGATAGAAGATTCTTGACAATCTTGTTGCATGGCATTGAGGTGTGTCGGCACACGAACTGATACATGCTGCAGGAGATCGCAGATTGTGGAGAGGCCTGATCACCCACGCCAGTTGGCAAGGCATCTGATGATGATGATGTGGCTTAGAGGCTAGCAAAAGTGGTTACAAATTTCGTGATATTTTAAACAATGTTTTCCGCCATGAATTTAAATAATGCGAACACTATTAATACATTGCACAATTTATTGCCAGGCATATTTCGTGGTATCTTGTCAGGTGCGTTACTTCAGAGTTAAGTCACCATAAAATGAAGCAGACACACATATCTGAATGAATGCAGCTGAAATGCAAATGGTTTCTTTTAATGCCTAGTGTTTGTCTAGTTACCGGAAATTCACTGTAGGCACGTGACTTACCAGGATAACTGTGAGTTACTTCTGTAATCGGTGACATGTCCTAAAATAACTGTATTATCTCAACCCATATTGGACTATGAGTTATTTCTGTCATGCCCTAATATAACTGTGGTATCTCAACACATATTGGACATGCCCTAATATAACTGTGGTATATGATTGAATGGTGTTTCTGAGATTCCCTCTTGTTACGATTCTCACCCGTATTGCCCCCCCCCCCCCCCCCCCACCGCCCCGTAACACGAAAACCAAAGCATCAGAAAATTAAGGGTTGGTGTTTAAAATATTCGTTCTAACCAGAGTACTAATAACAATAGTAATCCTTGCTGGGACAATAATATTATTCATGTTAACCGAAAGTTCTTCTTAAACGAATTCCTGTTAACGTGACTTTACTTTTTCACATGTCCTGATATAACTGTGGTATCTAAACTTATATTGTACTATGAGTTACTTCTGTAATCGATGACATGTCCTAATATAACTGTGGTATCTAAACTTATATTGTACTATGAGTTACTTCTGTAATCGATGACATGTCCTGATATAACTGTGGTATCTAAACTTATATTGTACTATGAGTTACTTCTGTAATCGATGACATGTCCTGATATAACTGTGGTATCTAAACTTATATTGTACTATGAGTTACTTCTGTAATCGATGACATGTCCTGATATAACTGTGGTATCTAAACTTATATTGTACTATGAGTTACTTCTGTAATCGATGACATGTCCTAATATAATTGTGGTATCTAAACTTATATTAGACTATGAGTTACTTGCGTAATCTGGTGTAATGTCCTAATATAACTGTGGTATTGAAACCCATATTAGGCATGTCCTAATATAACTGTGGTATCGCAACCCATATTGGACTATGAGTTACATCTGTAATCTGGTGTCATGTCCTAATATAACTGTGGTATCCAAACTTATATTGGACTATAAGTTACTTCTGTAATCGATGACATGTCCTAATATAACTGTGATATCTCAATACATATTAGACATGCCCTAATATTACTGTGGTATCTCAACACATATTGGACATGCCCTAAAATAACTGTGGTATCTCAACACATATTAAACATGCCCTAATATATTTGTGGTATCTCAACACATATTGGACATGCCCTAATATTACTGTGGTATCTCAACACATATTGGACATGCCCTAATATATCTGTGGTATCTCAACACATATTAGACATGCCCTAATATAACTGTGGTATCTCAACACATATTAGACATGTCCTAATATATCTGTGGTATCTCAACTCATATTAGACATGCCCTAATATATCTGTGGTATCTCAACACATATTAGACATGCCCTAATATAACTGTGGTATCTCAACACATATTAGTCATGCCCTAATATAACTGTGGTATCTCAACACATATTGGACATGCCCTAATATAACTGTGGTATGTGATTGAATGGTGTTTCTGAGATTCCCTCGTGTTACAATTCTCACCCGTATTGCCCCCCCCCCCCACCCCCCACCGCCCCGTAACAAGAAAACCAAAGGATCAGAAAATTAAGAGTTAGTGTTTAAAATATTCGTTCTAACCAGAGTACTAATAACAATAGTAATCCTTGCTGGGACCAGAATATTATTCATGTTAACCGAATGTTCTTCTTAAACGAATTCCTGTTAACGTGACTTTACTTTTTCACAGAGGGAGAAACTTTTTTTTTTTTTTATGTCGAACATTGGCTGTTCAACATATGACGGTAACTTTTTGATATAATCAATATTACATCCGGAAACGGAAGTGTGCTTTGTGCTTCCGGCATGCTATGTGACAAAACTAAACATATTTGCCATTTTGCCCTTTTGCGTGTTTCCGTTTCTCGTATACCGTTTGCGGGAATTTGAGGTTTTCTCAGACCAGATTTTGTGTTTTGACAGCTTCGGCCACCTGGCTGACATACAGGCAGTAGAATCTCCGTGGGCCACAGGACACGGGTAAAAATAAAGGACCCTTTTCCACACCTTTGGGTGTATTGGGCATGTAATGTTAGACGTAATGTATAGACCAATTGGAACTTTGTGAGTGATATAGTCAGCATCACGCCTTTACTTCCTAGGACTTTACCTGGTACCCATTTGAGAGTGGGTCGACTTGGGACCCGTTTTCCTTCTTCCACTTCTTTTCCCACTTCTGCTTCTCCTTCGTTCTCTTCTTGTCCTTTGTCCTCCATCTTCTCCTTCTCTTCTTAGTGCTCTTTCTTCTTAATGCTCTTTCTTCTTTCTTCGTGTTATTGCTTTTTCCCTCTTCGTTTTTCCTCTTTTTCTTCTTCTTCATCTCCACCTCCTCCTTCTTCTTCCTCTTCTTCTTACTTCTTCTTCTTATTCTTATTCCTTCTTCTTCTTCTTCTTCTTCTTCTTCTTCTTCTTCTTCTTCTTCTTCTTCATCTTCTTCTTCTTCTTCTTCTTTTTCTTCTTCTTCTTCTTCTTCTTCTTCTTCTTCTTCTTCTTCTTCTTCTTCTTCTTCTTCTTCTTCTTCTTCTTCTTCTTCTTCCGCTTCCTGTTCTTCTTCTCTTTTCTTCTTCATCCTCCCCACTGTTTATCGAGGAACTATTTGTGTGAGCTGTCATTGCATCTGAACTGTGCGATGCTGATACTATTGTCAAAATCAAAGTAAAACCCTCTCTACTGTCCGTTACCATGTATATATATATATATTTATTGTACTTATTATAAACACGTGCCATATCTCATACCCACGCAGGTCACATGCTCCACCCATGCGTGTCTGGCGGCAGCGGATACTACTGCAGGCAGTGTTCGGATCTCACGTTTCAGCCTAATGAGAACTGGATTAGTGATAAATGCCGTCTTCGGTGAGTTTAGAATGTCTTGTTGTATATGTTATGTTGGATTCCTGTATCCTAGAATTTTTCTGTCTGTCTTGTTGTATATGTTATGTTGGGTTCCTGTATCCTAGACTTTTTATGTCCGTCTCATTGTATGTATCTTATGTTGGCTTCCTAGACTTTCTGGCTGTCTTGTATGTGTCTTGTGTTGGGTTCCTGAATCCTAGACTTTAGCTGTCTTTCTTTGTGTGTGTTTGTTGGCTTCCTAGATTTTCTGTCTGTCTTGTATATGTGTTATGTTTGTTTCCTAGACCTTTTCTATTGTCTTGTTGTATGCGATGTCATTCTTAGATGTTCTGTCCTGTCTTGTTGCATGTGTTATGTTGAGCTCCTAGACGTTCATAGACTTGCTCTCCTGTCTCACTGTATATGTTATGTTGGGTTCATATACTTTACTAAACTTTCTCTCCTGTCTTGTTTTAGGTGTGTTATGTTGGATTCTTAGACTATCTCTCCTGTCTTATGTCTGTGTGTTTGTGCTTCTCGACTTTCTCTTCTATCTTATATGCGTTGTGTTCCTAGATTTTCTTTGTTCTCCTATTCTTGTGCGCGTGTGTGCTCTGTTGTGTATCATGGTAATTTGAGTTGTTTGTGCGACAAGAACTGACAAAGATGGGTTTCATCTTCAGACTAAGATATGCACGTGTAAACATCAATGAATAAGCTGATAGGCTTGCCGGTAAGGCTAATGTTAATGGCAGACGAGGAATGGACATATACAAAATGTTTTTTAAGAAGCATGATCTTTAATACAATGAATGAGTTAATCAAAAATTGACATCACTTCTGCCGGATCATTCCGAAGAGTGTTTCATCCCCGTATTTAGTAGCCAGCGAAGAGTCCACGTGTTAATAGTACCATTGCAACTTGATAAAAAAGTCCGCTTATGTTTCCCCCTCTGTGTTGAATACGTTTTAGAACTTCTACTCACCCTCCCTTGAGTTAGTTTTTCAATGTTTGGATGCTATAGCTGCTCTGTTGCACTGGCCATTTGATCCCAAAAAGCCATCGCCATGTCTGTTTTGTGATATAATAGTAGCTCACCGCCCACTGGAGCGGCAGCAGCTAGTCTGTCATGAATCATTATCAATCTGCAACTGGCTGCAAAAATAGCAAGTTAAAAGGGATGAGGCCCCACAAGAATACCATGCAGGAAGCCCAAACAATAACAATAAACCAACACTACTGTCTTTGGCCGTAATTGTGTTACAGGGACCCTCATGGAAAGCTATGAATGGTAACACTGGACCCTGCCAGGCATACTTCAGACGACTGTGTCGTCGGTCGTGACAGTATTTGTGTTGTCTCCTTTGATCGCACCAACACTGCAGGAGTCCTTTTCAGGAAGTAAAGGCGACCAGTGTGATGTTAACCACATCACACACCAAGTGCCGATCGGTCTATAGAATATGGGTCTAGCCCTATATGCCCAATACTCCTGAAGGCGGGTGAAAGTATCCTTTACTGACTAAGTCACTTGTTGCCTCAGAAAAATCGCGACAGGAAGCTTTCGCTGTGAAAATGAGATATCATTCGGAAGTCACACTTAACCATTCTTACCTGGGTCTAATCAGCTGGACATTGCCGGGGTAAGCTGAACTCAGCGAGCAGTCCGTCAGGCAAGTACTGCTTCAATCCACTCGGGAAGATGCGTGGATAGAGCAGGTACCATCGGGGCTAAACTAGACTGGCATACAATGATAAATCTTGAACGCTAACACGATTACCTTACCTCGGTGTGAAGTCTGATGAGGCACGTCCCTGTCGTCTTCTGGGTCAAAATATGAGACACAGCTGCCAATTTCTCAATGGAACAATCAATAAAGGAAGCTGCATCGGAGGACTGAGCAGGCATTAGAATGTCCCACAGTGCAGTGAAGTCGATTTTAGAATGAAACAACATTGCAGATATAGATAATCTATTTCAAGCAAAGGAAATAAGAAGAAGAAAAAGAAGAAGAAGAAGAAGAAGAAGAAGAAGAAAAGAAGAGAAGAAGAAGAAGAAGAAAAGAAGAAGAAGAAGAAGAAAAGAAGAAGAAGAAAGAAGAAGAAGAAGAAGAAGAGAAGAAGAAAAAGAAGAAGAAGAAGAAGAAGAAGAAGAAGAAGAAGAAGAAGAAGAAGAAGAAGAAGAAGAAGAAGAAGAAGAAGAAGAAGAAGACGGAAAAGAAGAAGAAGAAGAAAAGAAGAAGAAGAAGAAGAAGAAAGAAAGAAGAAGACGGAAAAGAAGAAGAAGAAGAAGAAGAAGAAGAAGAAGAAGAAGAAGAAGAAGAAGAAGAAGAAGAAGAAGAAGAAGAAGAAGAAGAAGAAGACGGAAAAGAAGAAGAAAACATCGCATAACTTCTTGTTCTTCAAAACAGCTTAGTTGCGACCAAAGAAGCTTGCAATGACATCTGATTCCAGAAATGAGTAATTGTAGCTAGGGGACATCTATTTATCAGCGAATATATTTCCCATGTCTAGCTGACGAGCTCTGTAACGGCGATAATTAGAATGGACACGATCAGTTGAAAAGATAATGTCCGGTTTAATAATGCCAGGATAGTTGGCGAGAATACGTGAGCTGGAGGGCACGAAGATGGCCGTGTAAAACATGAGGGAAATAACGAACTACTTAAAAGTATTATTACATTATTTTGAGAAATGTGGTGGGGTTATCCTGAAGGAAATTATAGTGTGAAATTGTATTGTAGGATGTTAACGTGTGTGAAGTTATCTTGTGAAAAGTTAGTTATGTTGTGTAAAGTTTTCCTCAGGGAAGTTACAGTGTGAAATTGTATTGTAGGATGTTAACGTGTGTGAAGTTATCTTGTGAAAAGTTAGCTATGTTGTGTAAAGTTTTCCTCAGGGAAGTTACAGAGTTATCCTCAGGGAAGTTACAGTGTGAAATTGTATTGTAGAATGTTAACGTGTGTGAAGTTATCTTGTGAAAAGTCAAGTATGTTGTGTAAAGTTATCCCTAGTAAAGTTACAGTGTGAAATTATTTTATAGGATGGTAGCGTTAGCATGTTAACGTAGGTGAAGTTATCTTGTGGGAACTTATGCTGTAGGAAGTTATGGTGTGTGAAGTTATCTTGTGGGAAGTTTGTTACATTGTGCGTAGTTATCGTGTAGAAAGTTAGTTATCTTATGGGAAGTTATCTTTTTGAAAGTCATCTTGTGTGAATTGATCTAGTGATAAGCAGTCTGTCGCGTAAATCGAACCGTAGTACTTGAGAATCGTGGAATTGTTAACCGCATTCACTAACCTCTCAGCCAGAGAGGCGCACACATTCCATAGAAAAGACAAATATGCTGTTCTACAATTATCTAAAGAAAAGACGAACAAATAATGTAAAGTAACCCGTTATCTTCCCATTAAAAAGAAGACGAAGATGAACGCATTTATCAAACGCCATCGTTTACACACGAGAAAGCGGATATTCTGATAAATATAAGCCGACAGACGACACCCCTACGGCAGAATTATACATTGTGTTGTTTGCCTTTCTTTCCTCGTTATCTTTGTAATGGATTTACTCTTATGTGACAAAGATGAAGAGCAGGACGTGACAAGAAAGGGATGTATTTCAGAAGATGAAAGGGTTCATGTATCAGACTTTTTTTTTTAAATGTGAGGGTGACCATCATGTCGAAATGTCTGATGTATGGCAGTTTTTCTCCTTTCTTCTAGTGATTTTATTGAGATTTGTCTGTTTTATGAG
>CAJHNH020000486.1:40000-65000 GCA_905116865.2 Candidula unifasciata
TAAAAGCTACCAAAACGCACAAAATACCAAAACCCATCAACATATACTAGAACCCACCAAAAGGTACCAAACGCACCACTAGGTATCTATTTCTTTCTTTTTTTTTTTTTTACTGTTAACTGTCTTTTAAAAGACAACACAAACATAACTGACTCATCCTATGTTTGATTAGAAACCACAAAACAGCCGTTTCTTAGCTAAAAAAAATCGTTTGGTTTTCTGCGATATTGAAAATGACTTAGCTCTGCTCGCCACCAAGTAGCCTTGAAAAGGACCCAAGCAGTGTTGGTGCGATCAAGAGAGACAGACTCAAATACTGTTTCGACCGGCGACAAAGTCGTCTACAGGCGAGCCAAAGAGTGACTCAGTCACTGATGCTAACCAAACAAAAAACATGGACCAAGCAGAAAAAGCCACGGAAAGATCAGAAGAACACTCTCCCATTGGAGTTTAAGCCTCCAATCAAATGGCATCAGACCCTCTCTGTTATTTGTTCATTATTCTTTCCGTTTTACATGAGGAAGTGGCCAGTCTTGTGACAGCCCTCCTTAGTGGCATCGTATAGCATACATGGTAGTTTTCAGTGTTATAGTATTAAAAAGCTCTCTGGTAGAGGAACTAGACAGTTGTGGCAAGACTAGATAGATAACAAGCATCAGCATATCAACATTACAGCGACTCATCCGGATGTTTTATCTGGGAAATGCAGGCGTGCAGGGAAATGAATAAGCGGATTGGCTAGTTTTGAAAGTGACTGCTAGAGAACACAGCTCGTTACCGGGAGGGAGCGCTGTATGGTAACCCCCCCCCCCCTTTTTTTTTTTCACCCACACAAAAACTTCAATCTTATAGACGGACCTCACACAGCAGTATAACGAGCCCTATAGAGACGGATTAATAGTGCCACCTTTGCTTGGAGGACTTTGAATGAATGCCGTTTTCTTTCATTGCATGTTCTTTTCCCTCTTACACTGTCAGCTCTACTTTCACTGCTAATGTATATCACTGTCAGTTTGTCTGTCACTGCTAATGTATGTCACTGTCAGTTTGTCTGTCACTGCTAATGTATGTCACTGTCAGTTTGTCACTGCTAATGTATGTCACTGTCAGTTTGTCTGTCACTGCTATTTAGTTTGCCAATTCTGTCACTACCAACTATTCTGTCAGTGCCAAATATTCTGCCAAGTACAACTCTTCTGTCACTGCCAACTCTTCTGTCACTGCCAACTCTTCTGTCACTGCCAACTCTTCTGTCACTGCCATCTCTTCTGTCATTGCCAAATCTTTTGTCACGGCCAACTATTCTGTCACTGCCAACTCTTCTGTCAAGGACAACTCTTCTGTCACTGTCAAATCCTCTTCACTGCCAACTCTTCTATCGCCCGCCAATTATTCCGTCACTGTCAATGTTCCTTTCACTGCTCATTCTTTAACTGTCAACTCTTATTTGACAGTCAAACAAAACCCCCACTTAATGTCATCCAACAACAACATTGACTGAAATTTAGCATTCATTACCTCACAGTGTATTCAGTTTCCCTAATTCCCTCCGTTTATTCCATTTACCCGCTACCATTGCCATTTTCCGCATATTTTGCCGCCCTCTTTTATTCACGCTCCTGAGAAGAATATTAAATACACACACAGGCATGCTGATAGACAAACAAAATACGAAATTTGTTAGGCGCACTAGCCCCCCCCCCCCCCCCTCGGGGCCTATTTGTTTCCTTCCATCTTTCAAAGACTCACCAGGGCTACCGAAGTTGGTACATTTGTACAAATTTGGTACTCTTTTACCCTTATTTAGCAAAAGTGAACTTCTGGTACTACGCCCGATGTTTTGGTGCCTTTTAGATTTGGTTCTCTCCTCATCAAACAGTTTTTAGATTTTTTGTTTTTTGTTTTGTTATTGAAACACACTCTTCTTTAAAGCGTTTAGCTTCTTCTGCTTCTTCTTCGTTAACTGGCAGTGACTTCCGGCGGAAGGTCCCGGTTAATCATCCGCTTGGACTTTTGGCATTTACCTGGACATGAGTTTTGCCTGTACAACCGTTTTACGGGCTTTTGCCGTTCCCTGCCTCACGGGCAGATGTACTCCGACTTCGAGGGAAGACGTCAGGCCTATTTCTAGGATGACTGTGGCCATTTTTTGTTTGGGTCGGGATGTGACCTTATTTGTGTGGTGTCCTCTTTGTCCCTTTCTCCACAGGTGTTGCCCCCGAAGTACTCCATTTGGGACAGCTTTGTGTGGAACGGTTGGCCCTCAAGGGAAGGCAGGGGCAGATCATGGACATTCCCCGCCATCCAAGGAGGCTTCCATAAATGCAGAGCCGGCACATAACGCTCTGGTTCTGGGCTCACCCAAGGAATCGTCACGTATGCACATAACTGCTTAACCTCACAACCGTATTAGGCTTCCCGCTCGACACAGGCTGCGCCCTCCGGAGATCAGCGGGAAGCAGTCCATGGGTTCTGGACTTTTGTGACCACACGAATAGGTACAATCTTTTTCGTCGCACGATTATCATCTTTAGCGTGCTGTTAGCACGACAGAATGGAGAATCCTGCGTCAGGCACGTCTTTATCTGTTTGGTCCCAACACTCGAACGAGTGGGGTCTCGGGATGTGGACATTTGGACTTTTTCCAGTCAATACGATTTATGATGGTCGAATTTTGAGCTTGCTAGTGTGCAGTAGGATCAATTTTTGTCAGACATTTGGGCTTAACCGGCCGATGGATGGTTGCTGTCAGGGTGCACCTCAGCGCGGTGGCGACGACATGAGGGTTAACAGAGGATGTACATGGGTAGTATCTAGCTGCGAGACGCCACCAACAGGAGATGTTACTCGTCTGTGCTGCGGGTTAATCTCTAGGTCAAGGGTTGAGTCTCAGCAACGCAATGTTCTCTTCACCCCACACACTTTTAACCGAGGGTTGTCATTTTAGTTGTACGTTTGGCAAGCACTTTACTCATGTTCCTCATGAGTTTTGAAAAGCTTTTCATCCATGCGTTTGGGGGCGGGCTGATGAGAGCCACAAGGACACTACACCTCTAGGGGCCGCCAACTCCGAGATCCCCTGATAGTTCTGTTAATGTTCATTTGAGACATTATCCGTGGTGCACGACGAGGACGTGCTGCAGGAGTCTTGCGTGAGGTTCCGTAAAACCAGAAGAGTGCAGGACTGGCGCACGAATGACGTACGGAGTAACTCCTTATACACATCACGTTGGTTTAACTTTACCTCACATCTGTGACAGAAATCACCGCGCTACTAAAGCGTTTAGCGATAAATGTATTGATGAGATTCAAAGTTATTGGTGGGTTTTAGTACCTAATGGTGCGTTTTAGTACTTTTGGGTGGGGGGGGGGTGGTTATAATATCTGTTGGTGGGTTTTGGTACCTAATGGTGGGTTTTGCTACCATTTGGTGGGTTTTGCTATCTGTTGATGCGTTTTGTACCTATTGGTGGGTTATAATATCTTTTGGTGGGTTTTGGTATCTGTTGGCGATCAGTATAGTTATTCTCGTTTTGCACTTTTTGATGGCTTTTGATACCTAATGGTGCGTTTTGTGGGTTTCGGTACCTTTGGTGGATTTGTGTACCGTTTGGTGGGGTTTGGTTCGTTTGTTTCTTTTTAATCTCATAGTGCGTTTTGGTACATTTTGATGGTTTTGGTACTTTTTGGTGGTTTTTGATACGTTTGGTGGGTTTTGATACGTTTGGTGGGTTTTGGTGTCTCATAGTGCGTTTTGTTATATGTTGTGGGTTTAGGTACCTTTTGGCAGTTGTCGCTACCTTTGGTGGGTTTTAGTATCTTTTAGTGGGTTTTGGTACCTTTTAGCGGGCGTTTGGTATCTTTTGGTGGGCTTTGGTACCTTTTAGTGTGTTTTGGTACATTTTGGTGAGTTTTTGTTACCTTTTGGTGGGTATTGGTATCTTTTGGTGGGCTCTGGTACCTTTTGGTGGGTTATAGTACCTTTTGATGGATTTTAGTATCTAATGCTGCGCTTGACACCGTTTGTGGATTTTTGGTACCCTTTGTTAGGGTTTGGTACCTTCTGGTGGGTTTTGGTACTTTTCCAAAAAAGATTTTATTCTATTTCCCATACAAAATTTCGGTAGCACTGATCCCTGCGCGAGCACCGACTCTTGTCAGACCGTCTCCCGGATGCCTCTTAAAAAACAGCACATCTAAATGCATGTCTCAACTAGAGAGGAAATTACGCGCAAAATTGAATTAACGAACACTGGAGACGTGGGGGGGGGGGGTGAGGCGAGGTGACTCAAGCTCACTGCAGCTTCGTCCAGTCATGCCATCGTGCCGAGAACGCACCGAAACGAAAATGCATAATGGAGAAGCGGGTTCGGTATAGGAAAGACGGCGAAATTGACAAAATTATGATATATTAGACCGGCTGTCTTGCACACTTAAGAAATATGATATGCCTGGACAGATGTGTGTTTCTTGTTCTTATAGTTCGGCTTCATTGATCTCCAATGGATAATAATACAGTATTCATTTTTTTCTTCCCTTTTCTTTTCTTTTTTTTTTTCCTTTTTCTTTCACTCTCCATGTGTTCGTTCTTTAATTTATTTTCTTTCCTCATTGTTCCATAACCTAAATACACGCTATTGACATGCGAGTTCATACGAAACCGAACGCAAAGAAGAAGAAGAAGTCCCTTAATTCATATTATAGAATTTATTTGCTTCTCTTGTCTTTTTTTTTTTTTTTTTCTTACAGCTGTTTTTCCCCCTCTGAGAGCGTCGCACAAGACATGATACTCCGTAGAAACAACAGTGTCTATAATGTGTTGTCTGCCAGTGAACATTTGTCCTTAACTAATTACAATTTGGTTTGTCAACTCTTCTGTTTTTCTATTTTATTTGTCCTACCTCTTCCTTTCTATTGTTCATTCTCTTCCTTGCTCACACTTTGTAAGTCTGGTTATTCCTTCTTCTTCACCACTCTCCCTCATCTGTTATCCCTTTATCCTTTTTTCCATTCTACAAAATTTCGCTCTTTGTTTTTTTTTTTCCCATTATTTTGTCTTTGTTTTTTTTTGTTTTTTAATTCTTGCTTACATCTTATTCTTGTACACTATTCCCCATCTTTTCCATTCTTTCTTCGTCTTTTCTTTGTCTCATTTTTGCTTCCTTTATTTTTCCTTCTATCTTTCTTGTTTTATTCATTGTTTTCATCTCCGTCGTTTTTCCTTTCCACTCAGACATTTGGTCCAATATTACGCTATAGCCGAAGCTATCACAGCCTTGGAGTGTTGTTGGGGTGTTGTTGGAGTGTTGTTGGAGTGCTGTTGGAGTGTTGTTGGAGTGTTGCATGGCTGCCCCTCGCTAGTACATTTAAGCAGAGTCTTTATTATTCGCCTTTCACGACATACTTTGTAACGGGGCAGTAGGTCAGTTCTGTCACCGCTCTCCACCCCCCGACCCCGGGCTCCAGAACCCACACAGGGAACACGAACTGATGGAATATCACAGGGCATCACAAAAGTAGGTCATCCACGCCAGTCGGCAATGCACTTGATGATCAATGAATCAAGTTCAACCATACCAGGGCCACTCAACAAGCGATAAGTAGACAGTGACACAATGTGCCACTATTCGGATGTGAATCACCCGAGCGGAAGTCCCGAAAAATCCCGTTCAGTCTCTAGGTTATTTTAGAGTCCCTGATAACAGCCGGGGTGGGGCTTATGATTACAATTCTCTTCCTATAATATCATAATTTAGAACATAATCACTATCAGGCCCGCTGAAACCCTAGGGACTCGGGCATCTTTAGGTCACCAATATTTTATTGACCCCTTTTTTTAAATTTAGTTTTTTTAGTTAGTCGACAGAATATCCTCATTGCACATTGAACCATTCAGTCCATAAGTGCTCGGATCCCCTCCTTAGTTAATCTCGCAGCGTGTAGCGGCTCATGACACTAGTTCTGTTTTGGTTTCTTAGTCTTCTTTAGCTTCCTGAATATTGCTCTTGTCTGGCCACAGCCCTTTCAGCATGTCTGGTCATGGTTGCAGACTCGCAGTTATCACTTGGTTCTCGACAACGTCTATCTTCTCGTAAGCATTCAGAATATCAGCCAGGTCCATGGCTTGTCCGCCCTCCATATTAGCTTTACCTGCAAGCCGATCAGCTTGTTCATTTCCTTGCCAGCCTGCGTGCCCTGGCACAGATATGTGTCAACCCCATACACTTTAGAGACTCCAACCACTGTCTTTGAATCCTGCTCTTCTCTGTCTTACCCAGCATACTCATTGAGTCGATGAGAAAGCATGCGCGCGAAAATGTACGTTTCTCCAGCCATATTATTGCTTTGGTCACTGCCATGACCTCCTTAGTCATACAACTTGTGGTCAAGGCAACAGCACCAGAATCCTGCTTTATAATTCTAACTCAAACCTGAGCCGCAAAAGCCCGAGCGCCTCTCAAATAGCCGAATTACGGACCCATCTATGTAAATTACCGCATCTCTCTGTAGAGTATTCTCAAAAATCAAAGCCTGCACTTCTGCATCAACAGCGGCTGGACTTTCTTGCCTGCGTCCTCTCTCTAGTCAAAGCACCAAGATCAACATATATAAAACTTTGATAAGACCACTCGTTTTATATGACTGAAGCGTGGGGCACAACTAAAAGAGATGAAGCTTTCTTTATTACAGGTTTTAGAAAACAGAAATGCATTATCTGTTAAAATCACCACTGATCACTGGCATCGTGAGAACTAATAGACTGAAATAGTCGGGGCATATTGAAAGAATGGCAGATGACAGAGAGGTAAAAACTGTATACACAAGGGAGACGAATGGTCGTAGACCACGAGGAAGACCAAGAAGAATATGGAGAGATAATATCCAGATAGACCTGAAAAAAACTTGCTGTCACCAACTGCAAAGAGACGGCCAACCAGAGAGATGAATGGATACGGTGATATCTGCAGGAATGAACCTCAAGGGCTAGGAATGCTGAAGAAGGCCAACCAGAGAGATGAATGGAGGCGGGTGATATCTGCAGAAATGAACCTCAAGGGCTCAGAATGCTGAAGAAAAAGATTTTCTATCGAGTACACCTTACGCCCTTCTTAGGACGTAATTTTTTGCTATTTGAAGCCCCACTCTGGCTTTTGCCAGGGGCCGCAATATAGGCAGGCCATCAATATGGCCAATTGTCTGAACGCGGTTTCTGGGACCTCTCCACGGTGATCCTCATCCGCATGGTGGCACTTTGTGTCATCGGGTGTTTGTCGCTTGTGTGATGTCCTAGTGGGGTAGAAAGTCAGTCAGTCAGTCAGTCCGGTGTACACAGTTCAGGTCGTACAGCATTCCGTTGGTATTTGTATCAATTCCTCGCCTGTTGAAGTATTTCTGTATATATTTGCTATTATTTCAAATATGTTACAGGTTGGCATTCGAAATTCCCGCCAACTTCCTGAAGAGTGCTAGATTTGTCGAATGCCGGATGTCTATTGTTCAGTATGCTGTATTTATTTAACGGAAAATTGCTTCCGGTACAGTCCTTAACAGAAAGAAAAGTAAACACTAAATGAAATTTGTTATGTTCACAAACTAAAGAAACTAGTTCTATAGAATTTAAGTTCAGCTGAATGAAATATGGAGACATTGGAGAACATCGTGACAACTGGGAAGATCAGTGGGAAAAGGAGGTAGAGGCAGACAAAGAGAGGTGATGTTAGATGGACTAAAACGATGACATGAAGGGATATCATCAAGAGAGCTGTTTCAGGCAACTAATGATCGTGATCTGGAAACGTATGAGAGCCTACACACGTTGGCAGTTCACATGATGATGATGAATGAAATAGTTCATCGTAAAAAAACATTTTTCAACATGATCCTCAGCATGTTAATTTAGAGAATGCGTTCCGAAATCCATGCTAGAAATCTTAAGAAACCGGAATATCGTTCGCCATCCCCGTGGGGGTTCCGGGACCCCATCGTGTGGACAACAAGAACAGACCCTTTCGAATTCGGTGTGCATCTGCATGAGAGGCAAGGAACTAACAATCTGCGTACAATTAATTCAGATCTGTTAACCGAATCTGCACGCATCACTCCGGTTCTTGAACAAGACCACAGTTCATAGGCAAACAATCAGAACTTTTAGACAGAGTTTACAGCCAGTGAACACGAAGAAGAAGAAGAATGGATCGCCGGAATTTTTGGAGCAGACTATACATTTATGTTCCATAATCACTATTATTTATTATTGCACACTGAAACAAGTCGTAAGCCACTTGGTCCCCCCCCCCCTGAAAATAATAAGGGTGTTGAGACCCCCACCCAATTTCTGTTTAAATGTCTTTTCTTTGTGTCGGTATGCCGAATCGGTGCTTCCTTATGCTATTGCTTTCGTTCTCCCGCCGTCGCGCAAACGAAGGAGGCACGCCCACTTTTGATTTCTACTGTTTCCAAGACATGTCGAACAAAGCAGAATAGACTCAAAACTGTTCGCTTGTCAAAGAAAGGTAATCACCTTGATCAACACGTCATGTCAACATCGTCAGTGGTCCTGATTTGACGGCAAACATCCGTTTTTGTCGCTTCTGCTAATCACCGTTTGATGTTTGCACAAAGGTGGACATAATTCTGGTTGTCTGCAAACCAGATTGCGTTTTTATTTTTATTTTTTATTTTTCCTGATGCCTTTATTTAAAATAAATATTGATATTTGTTTGCGCTTTTCTCACTGTCGACATTGTTTGTGAGTCAGTTGTTTTGCAGACTGATAAAGCACTTAGGCTTCTCCCCATCTTGCGAAACCTAAACTGCCTGCGTGAATTCTATGTCCTGTCTATGTCCTCAAAGTTAAATATATATACAGCCCATAATGAAAAGACAAGTAGTGTTCTTTGGTCATGTGATGGCAACACTATGCTATCAACGCCAAACGTGGACACTTACATCCTCCAATGAACGTAAAATTGTGGCAACAGAGATGAGATGCCTTAGAAGAGCTGCAGGAGTTTCAAGAAAAGACAGAATACGAAATCATGAACTCAGACGAATGCTAGGAATAAAGCCAGTCTTACAGGTCATCAAATAACAACAAGTGAAGTGGTTTGGACCCCTAACAAGAATGCCCTGGTACTATCTGCCACAGAGAGCCACACTAAAATGTTACGACGGGTATAGAACGAGTGGAAGACCTCGGAAAGATGGAGTGATTGCATAAAGAACAGCCTTACAGAAATGAACATCAGTCTTAATAGTGCTCTTGACAAGCTCATCAACGAACATTATATCTCCCCCCCCCCCCCCCCCAACACTTCGATGAGATACAAAGTGGAAGAGAAGAAGAAAAAGAAGGCAATGGGGGGGGGGAGAAGGGGTCGGCAGGCTTTGGAGAATATTGTGACCACTGGAAAGATCAACGGTGGAAGAGGGAGAGGCAGACTGAGAGAGATGATGACGGATGGATGGCGACGGTGGGACGGAGAGATGTCATCTGAGGAATTGATCCAAAGACCAAGGGACCGAGTTCTGTTAGGATGCGTGATCGCCAACGCCAGTCGGCAAGGCACGTAATGATGATGATGACGATATTTATATTCCTGTTCTCCGGTGCCTTTATATTCCTTATTGTTCACTTTCCTAACGTGTCCTTATTCGGTTTACTTTTGCTTAATTATTCCTTGGTTTCCTTCATGTTCTTAATCTTCAATTCTCATCCGTGTCCTTTTCCTTCCTCAGCTTTCTTCCATGTTCGTTTTTCTCAACCCTCCTGTGTCTTTATTTCTCAAATCCTTTCCTTGACCATATTCATATGTCCCATTGAGTGTTCTTGTTACTCCGTTCCCTTCATATTCCTTCATCCTCAGATCCTTTCCTTGTCCTTATTTCATAGTTCCTTCTGAGTGCTTAATCATTATTTTCCTTCCTTATTCTTATTCCCCAGTTCCCTACAATGTCCTTATGCCATAGTTCCGTCCGAGTGCTTAATCAATAGTTTCCTTCCTTGTTCTTATTCCCCAGTCCCCTACCCTGTCCTTATGCCATAGTTCCTTCCGAGTGCTTAATCATTAGTTTTCTTCTGAGTTCTTATTCCCCAGTTCCCTACCATGTCCTTATGCCATAGTTCCTTCTAGGGCTGTACCGAATAGTGATTTTTCACTATTATACAAATACAAATAGCTGGACCAACTATTTGGCCGAATACGAATACGAATAGTGAATCATCATTATCATGTGCTTTGCCGGCTGGCATGGGCGATTATGCCTCGCCACAAGCTGCGATCTCCTGCAGCACGTATTAGTTCGTGTGCTGACACACCTCCACGAAAAACCTTCGTTCCATGTTGTCAGCATTAGGCCAGCTTTTTGTCTCACTGAAGGTATTTCCAGCAGTGTTGCCACTTTTCTTTGACAAAAAATATCCAAAACGGTGTCAAAAAATATCTAAAAAGATCTAAATCTGCGTGGAAAAGATCTATAAAAAAAATATCCAAATTGAAAAAGTCAAAAATTACATAGCTTTTGTTATGACTTACCCTACATAATCATGTCCTCGCCTTCACTGATGTCTACCTCACAAGATCAACAGGATAAACTTAGCTTGGATAATGAAGTTGAAGCTTCAGATCCAAAATGACCCTGGTATGCTTTAGCTGTTCAAATTTCTTTATAAGTGGAACAGTAGGCTTATTTCTCTAGTCTCATTAGGCCGAATTGTAATGGCACGATAGCATTTAAGAGGCAAATGATTTGGAAAACCAGTAAAGTGTTTCAGCAAAAAGGTATTCCAAATTCCTTGGTAAATATTTAGATGAAGCATGTGATAATGCTAGCTGCAATGAATGACGCATACATTTTATAAGTATTAACAATGGGTTAGCTTCCTTCAACTTGGCATAAACGCCATTGTTTATACCAACCATCATTGAGGCATTATCAGTACCAGTTACAGCCAAATTCTTCAAGCCTAACTGTTTGCTGATTAAAAGATCCTTCAGTTCCTAAACTATACTTTCTACATCACACTTTTCAAATTAAACTAATCCGAGATTTTTTACAAATCGATCAAATGGTCACAGTTTGAAATTGCGCAGTGACAAATTAAAAACATTCCGACTGATACTTCAACTTTTGATGATTCATTTATCAGTATAGTTCTAAAAACAGATGTCATCGGTGTAATATCTTTAAATGAAACTGCAGTTTTATGCTTTTTTTAGTCTCTGCATGACTCTTTGAGTTTTGTATTGTTGCTTTAATTTCACACTTGCAGTACTTACAACAAGCTTTGGTTATATACCCAGTTTTTAATTTTGTCATCATGCAACCACTCTTTCCAAATTTTTTGCTCATACTTTACTTTTGGCATGTTGAAAGGTTTTTCTAAAGGGAAAGCCACATAAGAAATTGAGCAATTATTTTTTTTAAATCACATGAAAAAGAAACGCAAAGTCAGCACAGTCAGGATACGGTTGAAACAAAGTTAGTATGATTTAGGCGCGTTTTTATTAATCAGTACCGGGGCTGCCATATATTTATTTTACACAGTAATTATTAAATTGACAATGAAAGAAAAAAATCTATAAAATATCTAACTCCATATGAAAAGCGTCTAGAAAAATATTTACGATCTAAACGTCAAAAACAGTATCTAAATGCAATAAAAAAGATCTAAATTTGGATATAAAAGATCCAAAGTGGCAACACTGATTTCCAGCTGTACTAAAGAGGAAAATACGACAAATACAGAGAGTCAAAATGAACCCCCCCCCCCCCCCCCCTCCCCCCCCCCCCCCCCCCCCCCCCCCCCCCCCCCCCCGAGCTCACGAAAGCAGACGCCGGGCGGCCAACGCTAGAAGATCAAACAATAAAGACAATCAAGAAACCGAACGTCGATCAAAACATTCAGCCGCTGCCGTTTCCACGAGACAACGAAAGAACAGATACGACACCCAGAAATGATGACGAACTCCCGTTACTTCAAAGAATCAACGAAGGGGACACTCAACTCAAAGAAATTAAGCCGACCACACTACTCGCAACACATGAAAGATGAGAATAAAGCGGCACTTGGTACGCTCGTAGGTCGTGCACAAAGATAACGCTTCACAGTATAAACCAAGGTGGGAAGTCTTGATGTTTTTTTTTTTTTTTCCACCAGTCCAGAAACGGTTGTGAGGTAACCACTATTCGTATTCGGCCCGACCGCAACTATTCGGCCGAATACCGAATAGTTATTGGGTCCACTATTCGGCCCCGAAGCGAATACGAAGCGAATATTCGGTACAGCCCTAGTTCCTTCTGAGTGCTTAATCATTAGTTTCCTTCCTTGTTCTTATTCCCTAGTTCCCTACCCTGTCCTTATGCCATAGTTCCGTCCAAGTGCTTAATCATTAGTTTCCTTTCTTGTTCTTATTCCCCAGTTCCCTACCCTGTCCTTATGCCATAGTTCCTTCCAAGTGCTTAATCATTTGTTTCCTTCCTCGATCGTATTCCCTAGTTCCCTACCCTGTCCTTATGCCATTGTTCCTTCCGAGTGCTTAATCATTAGTTTCCTTCCGAGTTCTTATTCCTCAGTTCCCGTTCTTGTTCGTATTCTATAGTTCTTTCTGAAACCGTATTCCTCAGTTTCCTCTCCTTTTCCCTTTACTTGCCTTTCTGTCATTATCCCCGCAATTCCTTTCTGTGTCCTTATTCGTCAGTTTCATGATGTGTTCTTATTTTCCACTTTCCTTACGTGTCCTTTTTCAATTCTTTTCTCATCCTTAAATTGCCATCGGTATCCTTATTCCTAACTCGCCGTCTATATCTTATTTCTCAAATCCCTTTATTGTCCATGTTCCTCTACTCCCTTCTGCGTTCTTATTCCTCATTCCCCCTGTGTCATTTCCCTTTTCTTCCTTGTTTGCCATGTCCCTTCCATTTCTTTATTCTTAAGTTTCTTCAGATCCCCTTATTCCTCAATTCCTTTACGTATCCGTATTTCTTAGGTCTCGCCTCGTGTCACTATTTCTCAGTCCTTTCCGTGTCATTTTTCCTCGCTTTCTTTGCATTAAGTTATTCTTCAGTTCCTTTCCGTTCCCTAATTCATCACTTCCTCTCCGCGTCATTGTTCCCCAGTTTCCTTTTGCGTCCTCGTTCCTCACTTCCCTTCCGTGTCCATATTACTAAACTCCCTTCTGTTTCCTGATTCCACTATTCTATTTCCTGACTTTATTCCATAGTATCCTTATTGATCTTATTCCACATTTCTCCACATGTTCATATTCTGCATTTCTCTTATTTACAATAACTAAAGTTATATATGTACTTAAACGGCTTGTGTTATCATTATGTATGTGACTGCGTGCGCGTGCATACGCTAAGTGCATTACATTGCTCTGTAAATCCCTAGGTAGGTTTGCAACGACTGCTAGAAAAAAACAAATTTCTTAAGAGCTGCCGTTTTTTTACTAAGCCATTCAACATTTATGATTTTACATTTTTGTTCAGAAGTTCTCCGTCCACTGTGACATAAAACCATGCGAGTTTGAATATTATATTCGTCATCATCATCATCATCATCATCATCATCGCTTTCTCCAAAATCATCAGAGCTGTAGCATCATCACCATCATCATCCAGTAATTTGCTGACTGATGAGGGTGATCATGCTTGTCCATATGGTCCTGTCTCCAAAAACATATACAGGTTTGTCTACCTCTGTATTTGTGTGTCTTGTGAACAGAGTGTCTTACAGGTTATCGAAGAACATTAAATGAAGTGGTTTGGACACCTAACAAGAATACCCTGGTACTATCTGCCACAGCGAGCCACACTAAAATGTTACAAAGGGTATAGAGCGACTGGAAGACCTTGGGAAATATGGAGTGATGGCATTAAGAACAGCCTCACAGAAAAAAACCATCAGTCTTAATAGGGCTCTTGACAGAGCTCATCAACGAATGTTACATCTCTCCCCGACACTTCGATGAGGTACAAGGTGGAAGAGAAGAAGAAGTAAACAGAGTAGGAATCTGTTTTGAATGTACTCTTTGCTCTCTCTCTCTCTCTCTCTCTCTCTCTCTCTCTCTCTCTCTCTCTCTCTCTCTCTCTCTCTCGCTCGCTCGCTCTATGCAGTCCCGGGAAGTAAAGGCGGCCGGTGTGATGCTGACCACATCCCCCATCTTGTGCCGATTGGTCCATAAAATATAGGTCTAGCCCTATATGCCCTATACGCCTAAAGGTGTGGAAAAGGGTCCTTTACTTTACTATCATCTGCGAATGTCATTATTCTGCCAACTCCAGATGTTTCCCGGTCCGTAATCTTGCTCGTAAAAACATTGAAAAGCACAAGTGAGAATGCAGGTCCCTCTGGTAGGCCTAGGGCTATAAACTGTAATCAGCTGTCATTGACTGTCATTCGGAGACGTGCGGTAGTTGTCTGTCACTTAGAGACGTGCGGTAGTTGACTGTCACTTGGAGACTTGCTGTGGTTGACTGTCACTTAGAGACGTGCTGTAGTTGACTGTCACTTAGAAACGTGCCGTAGTTGACTGTCACTTAAAGACGTGCAGTAGTTGACTGTCACTTAGAGACGTACCGTAGTTGTCTGAGAGATACATCTGTCCCGTCTGATATGTGGACTCTACCTCTAGACAACTGCCAGTGTCTGAGAAGTACTGACGAGGTCCCAGTCAAAGAGATACATTACAACATGGTTCAGAGGTCCATGAACCCAGGCGGTGAGCTACCCAACAAGAATACGTAACAGTTGCTATGCAGTTCACCAACCAAGGACAGAATCCCTTCTCCATAATCACTGTTATCAAGACACCATATCTGACTGCTTTAAAAGCATCTTTTAAGTCAGGTGCCGCTATCACCGTTTTCTTGTCTGTTCTTGAAACCTTTGAAGGTGTCAATGGCATAAGTGGCTGCATTGGACCATGTATCCTACGACATGACTTCGTTCAGTGTTCACACAAAGTTGACAACAACGCAACACGTAACACCCCAAAAATGGTTGAATGGGCTGGGAATTCGGTCTTTCCCTTTGTTTGGACTGGTCTAAAATCACCGAATCCAGATCAGCTTTGAAGAGAACAGTTCTCATTGACGCGTATTTACACGCTAGACCTTTAGACCGGCAGTCGAGCTCTAGACGCTATGCCACCGCGACTCCCACATAGCCCTAGCATTGTAATGTAAACTCCTAACTTAATTCACTTGTATAATAACTCTGCAATATGAGGTTATCGCTTCATGCTAACCCTGTATTCAGTGAGAATTCGCTGAAACCTGATATTCAAACTGACATTATGAATTAATAATGTTTGTAAATAAGAAATCTGGCTTTTTCAGTGGATGGGAAAATTGTATTCGGCAGAATTCTTTATATGATTGGGTGATCCAGTCCTGAAAATCTTGAATAGCACGCATTGCTTTAGAGTCCCCGTGTAGATAGTGTCCTTTGGGTATTTTCTCTCTCCAGGCTATTCAGGTGTACTGGGAAATTAAATGCCATACAGATTGGATGGTTTTGCACCACTTGGTGGTAAAATGGCGGCATTACTATCTAGATGTGGTCAGTGAATTTTTGGGAGCCAAGGAGCATTGCGAACGCACAAATAGACAATTACGAGCAAAAAATTCCCATGTGGGGTCTGGGGCCCTATTACAAAGAAAACATTATTAGACCCACTGCCTGTCCAAAAGCATGTCGTAAGAGTCGACTAGTTTAGAGCTTCCTCCAAAGTCAGAGTGCATCTGCTTGAGAGGCAAGGAAGCAACAGTATATATACAAATTAGTGAGATCTGTAAAACGGATGCACTCGCAACACTCAGGTTCTGGAACAGGACTGCAGTTCAGAGTTGGATGAACAGCCAGAACTTTCTGCCACACTTTGCAGCTGGTGAAGGCGAAGAAGAAGAGGATTACGGGCTGAAGAGAATCGTGCTGCGAGGGAACCTGGGGTCTGGCTGACACTCTGCACTGGAAAAATTAAAGACGGACGACAAACGGATTTCTAGGAATTCCAGTGAAATGTGACTAAAAAGCTTGACGAAATAGAGAAGCAGACAAACGTGCACAAAACAACTCAAATAACGTTTCGACTGGCAGCCTTTTTCAAACATGAAGTGAACTACACAAATGTAACTCAGAGAAGGGCAAATATGTAAATGAGAATGGAAAAAAAAAGAAGTAACTAAACATTTTTGTGTTGTTGTTGTTTTGTTTTTTTAAATGCACAAACTGGGCGTTAATGTGCATGCCCTTTTTAGCCCTGATTTAGTTATGTCAAATTAACAAAGCAAAAACCAGTAACATGGAAACTAAACCAAAACATGTCAGATGACAAAAACGTGGGTCAGATTTCTATTGTTACTGTCTAATTTGAAATTTGGGCTGGCTGCTGAAGATGGGGACGGAGCGCTTTTGGGAATGTCCCGAGTTCTATGATGTTGTTCTTGATAACTAAGCTCAGTTTGACTTTCTACCCTTTCTTGTGTTTCGTTCCATGGAACAACTTAGATCCGCTTATGGTATTTAGGAATAATCACTACAACAATCTTCATTCTTTCATTATAAATTTATTTTTTGGTGTATAATTTAATGCTTAACAAAGCCATGTAATAAATTTATGTGAACAGCGAATATTTGGACACCAAAAAAAAAAACATGCAAACAGCGGAGAATGGCGAATGAGAGGCAACAATGCATTTCATAATCTGTTTAAATCAGTACAAATTACTAGTATCATGCGGACTCTTAGAGTGCATGCGGAGAATGGCAAATAACAGAGAATTAAAAAAAAAAAAAAGTACGAAACTTTTTTTTTTGGCGGGGGGGGGGGGGGGGGGGGGGGGGGGGGGGGGGGGGGGGGGGGGGGGGGGGGGGGGGGGGGGGGGGGGGGGGGGGGGGGGGGGGGGGGGGGGGGGGGGTATGTGTTAAAGGGGCACAAATTGGGCGTTAATGTGTGTGCTTTTTTTTTTTTTTTGCAGTTCACTTAGTTACGTCCTTTTTAAGACGTAATTTTTTGTTATTTGAAGCCCCACTCTGGCTTTTGCCAGGGGCCGCAATATAGGCAGGCCATCAATATGGCCAATTGTCTGAACGCGGTTTCTGGGACCTCTCCACGGTGATCCTCATCCGCATGGTGGCACTTTGTGTCATCGGGTGTTTATCGCTTGTGTGATGTCCTGGTGGGGTAGAAAGTCAAGTCAAGTCAAGTATGCTCTTTTTAGCCCGGATTAAGTTATGTTATATTGACATTTTGTCCAGGGCTTTCCGGTGTGTTGGAAAAGTAAATGGCAGGCAGACTGGCGAGACAAACACTGCATACCCACACACACACACACATAAAAACATTAAACAGGAGTAGACTGCCAGGCGCACCAAGAAGACTGTTTAGATATAATATTCCAGCAAACCTACCAACACTTGGAGCACCAACTGGAAGGAGAAGGCCAATCGCAGAGATGAATGGGGCGGGTGATGTGTGCAGCAATGAACGTCTGTGGCGCCTTATGCTGAAGATCAGTCAGTCAATCAGATGCTCACTCTACGGTGGTTTAGTGGCAATGGATCTCCAATGCGTTCTCCTTGGATATACACTCTCTGAGACTGCTGTTCGTCAGTCTCTTCATGTCTTCCTCCCATTTTTATCGCTGCCCGCCTCTTGCTTTTTTTTCCCATCAGCTTTTCTCACCAGTACGGTTTTCATAAGATTAACATTCCCGAAATATTTCAGGTGTTTTTTCCCCCCTATCTTTTCATGCAGAGTCTCTGCACTTGATTGTTTTTGCAACCCTTTACTTTATTGCTCTTCCATCTATGTGTTTTATAGTTTCTGTGTCTGTCTCTCTTTCTCTCCCTTACACACACATGCAGACAGGCACACACACACGCACACGCGCACACACACACACACACAAATACACACACACGCACGCACACACACACAAGCCTAATCCTCTTCTTCGCGTTCGGTTTGGAATGCTCAAGTCAGATCGTCAGGTGATTCTCTATAAATTCACGTCAGCTGCGGGTCCTTCATGGTTCCCCATATCTTGCTCTGCACAATTTGCTCTTGAGGCCAGGTTTCTTTTCTTTGGTGCAGATATAGAATGGGTAGTCCTGCAAAATGTGCTCATGTGTTTGTGGTCATGTGTAAAATGGGACCACAGTGGAAACGTTACCTGCCTCGGGGAAACTCTTAACAAACCTCAGATCAATTAGCGATGCAAAAAAAGCGCTTGAGGAAAGAAGCATTAAAACATAGAAGTCTTTTCCTGTGTGGCTGCATGTCAGTCCTCCAGACAACTCATCTATATCCAGGAGAGGGAACTGACCCACCAGCTAAACAGACTCTCAGAAAACAATCAAATCGTTCTCCGGTGGATCCCTGCTTACCGCGGCATAACAGAAAATGAGTTAGCAGACTGACTTGCAAAAAATGGAACAAAGGAGAAACAAAACATCCATTTATTGTCATTACCAGAAATCAGAACGCTTATCAAAGGAAAATACAAGGATTTGTGAAGAGAACAAACTAACAGTAAAGATCCACAAGACCCAATTAGTAATCTCAAAAGAAAGCAACATACAACAATTCTCCGACGAAGAACAGGACACTGTAGGCTCAACTACTACATGCATAAAATCTATCTATCTGTATCTTCTTTTACCCCACCAGAACATCACACAAGCGATAAACAACTGATGACACAAAGTGCCACCATGTGGATGAGGATCGCCCGTGGAGATGTCCTAGAAACCGCGTTCAGTTATTAGACCATATTTATGGCCGGGCTATATTGCGGCCCCTGGCAAGAGCCAGAGTAGAGCTTCAATTGCATCCCACAAAGGAATGACAAGATAAGATAAAAGCATAAAATCAAGACTGTTATGCCTCAGTGTGCCTGTCAGACGGGACCACAAGCAGAATATAATGCTCGCAAATGCAGTCAGTCATCAATATCATGTGCTTTGACAGTTGGTGCAGGCTTTTATGTTTCTGCATAGATTTGTGTCATTGGCAATCTGCCTTAGGAACTATTGATGGCTTCCCCCATACTGTTGTCTGAGAGCATCTGGTATCATTTAACGATATGTTAATCCTGATACTTGTCAGTTTCATATTTGTCCCAGGGTACGCAGACGTTTAGGGAAATAAGCAAGTTTGCAGTTAAAGCTACTGTGGAAGGTGGACAAGTCATGGACCAGGCAGATATTCTGAATGCTCTACGAGAAGTAAGACGTTTGCGAGAACTAAGTGATGACTGGGAATCTGCAACCATGAGAGATTGCAAGAACATATAAAAAGGGCTGTGGCCAGACAAAAGTACTATGCAGTAAGCCAAATAGGAATAAGAAGCTAACACAGAACTGGTGTCATCAGTCGCGATTTACTAAGAAAGGTATCCGAGCGCTTATGAACTAAAGGTAAAGTATAGGTAAAGTCGGGAGATGTGAACCAGCGTCATTGCACATGGTTATAAACCGTAAGTGCTCTGCCACCAGTACGGACAGCTGATAAGAAACTGTCCGCCTGTGTCGCCGTTCGCACGGAACTCTGTAGCTACAGCGACGTTCCTCCATTTACCCCAGAGTGTCACTCTGGTACCCATTTCCCAGAGGCTGGGTGAACCCCGGTAACCGCCCGGTTTCGAACACCGACCATACTGAATGTTTCGATGTGCTTTGAGGATAATCTGACGACTAAATAAGTAACTAATTGTACTAAAAAAACTGTGACTAGAAAACTCAACCGAGGGAATAGAAAAGACGCGTAGAATGCAACCGAACGTTTTGACTGAAGTCTTTATACCAATAGAGTAATGAAACACAGCGCTGTCTGCCACTAACTAACGCAACGGACAAGACAACGGAGCTTATAAATAGCAAAGATCAACACGGAACCAGAGATAGATAAGGATAGGTTGTAATAGGGAACGAAGCATATAAATTAAATCTCGTCTGATAAAGACTTTAATGGAAACGTTCAATTGTATTTATACGCGATTTTTCCCTTTCCTTTGCTGAGTTATCTAGATTCGGTTTGTATTGTATTTTGTAATTCTTGATATTTGCTCCACAGCAGTCACTTCTATACTATTTCTTATCTACCTCTGGGCTTCTACCTCTGGGCTTCTACCTCTGGGCTTCTACCTCTGGGCTTCTACCTCTGGGCTTCTACCTCTGGGCTTCTACCACTGGGCTTCTACCACTGGGCTTCTATCTCTGGGCTTCTACCACTGGGCTTCTACCACTGGGCTTCTACCACTGGGCTTCTACCTCTGGGCTTCTATCTCTGGGCTTCTACCTCTGGGCTTCTACCACTGATCTTTGAACATATATATTGGTTGGTTCTGCGCCACTTGGTGGTAAAATGATGCATTACTGACTGACTGACTGACTGACTGACTGAATGAATTTTTACGCCACCAGGACATCACACAAGCGATAAACACCCGGTGATAAAAAATGCCACAATTCGGATGAGGATCACCCATGGAGAGGTCCAAGACACCCTGTTCAATCGTTCGGTTTTATTAGGGCCCCCGGCAACAACCAGAGTGTGACTTCGAAATGACGAAAAGTTAGTTCCACATAGAAATGGTGGCTCTAGACGCATGACAAGCTAAGTGTTGCAAGGGCCCTTTGAGAGCGAACAGACAGTCTGCAGACACAAATAAATTATCACTATCTAAAGAGAATGATGCAGCGAAAAGTGACCAGGGGATCCGGCTGACGGTCAACATTCACAGGGGGAACAAGACAGAGATATACAATCTGACTGTTACTGGTACCAACAGAATTGCAACTTTGAACTTGCTACTGAAGACTGGGTTCTTGTTGCTGATAGGAAATGTTCCAAGTGTTATTATGTCGGTTGAATGTTGAATTGCGAATTGACATCGCAGCACCCGGGACACTCCTATAAGTGCTCAGTCCCCCTCTTCAGCAGCAAGCGAAGAGCTCCAATTCTGATGGGACCAGTAATAGTCTGATTGTATATCAGTCTCATCCTTCCCCTGAGTGTTGAGCGTCGGCCAGATTCCCTGGTAACTCCTCGCAGCGCCATTCTTCTTAGACTGCAATGATCAATCTGTGCCTCGGCACTGTTCGCTCGCTCCCAAAGGGCCCCCACAAGATCTAACTTGTCATATATCAGTTCACCACCAAGTGTTGCAGAGCCAGCCAGTCAATCTGCCTGTTCATTTTCCAACACATCGGCATCACCTGGAGAAAATATCCAAAGGATGCTAACTACCCGGGACCTCTGAAGTGATGCTTGCTATTGTGTCGTTTGTTAACTCATAACGACCGATCCTCCCTGTCATGGCAAAGTTCTCCGATTTTTGTTGTTTTGAATCGCGTAACCAAAGAACATGTGACTATTTCTTGTAGCTTTGTAAACTATTTTAGCCTGATTGCCTTTTCTGCGCTATTGTTAGTTTCTCAGGATTAGGATTGGCTACAATAAGGAGGGAATCATCAGCCCCCTCACAAATGTCTTGCAGATGGCTCAGTTAGACTTAGCCTTGCTAAAGTGCGCAATAATGAAGGAGAGTTAAGGAAAGAAGCGTTACAAGTGGGATAATAACATGAAGACGTGAATTAACAGCAGTTTTTGAGCGTGTACACATAGCCAGAGAAAGTGTGCTGGCCCATTGCATCCTAACGTCATTGTAGAGACGGACCCCCGATTAATTGAATCGAGTCGCTAACGTCATATCTTCCTCTTAGCTAGAAGATTCTAGAATCGTGCGGCTTGAAAAATGCTGCAGATGATAAATTACATCTCTCCCCTCAAACAGACAGCCCAGCCATCCGCGGAATTGAACATTAAGACTCCTATAATGTTAACTGAGTCAGGGGGACCTCTTCATGGGCGACAAATCTCTGATATTGTGCATGTCTGGTGTCCTGCTAGAATCAAATTACATCCCTTGAGTCCCGGAAACAAGACAGTCTCGTTTGCAGTTTTGCAATCATTTCACTGGCTGTTTTCACTGCGGTTTTATGAATTTACGGGAAATATCTGTAATTTCAGTTTTGAATGACTTTTTTTTTTTTTTTACACATTCTGGTCATTGCGAGAAATACGTGTCTGGAGAAATTTTTATGAATGTGTCCCTTATTGTCATTTTAGTTTCTTTAGTCAAATACAAATTTTTCAAAGTGTCAGTTTCAACCAGGGGGGTTTCAAATAAAATCAATAAAAGGCTGTTATTTAAATATATATGAGATATCCAATTTCGTCCTTTTTAGGACGAAATTTTTTGTCATTTGAAGCCCTACTCTGGCTTTTGCCAGGGGCCGCAATACAGGCAGGCCATCAATATGGCCAATTGTCTGAACGCGGTTTCTGGGACCTCTCCACGGTGATCCTCATCCGCATGATGGCACTTTGTGTCATCGGGTGTTTATCGCTTGTGTGATGTCCTGGTGGGGTAGAAAGTCAGTCAGTTATTTAAATATCACTAATATATTTTCATCCTCTTGTGGGATGAAATTTTTCGTTATTTGAAGCCCTACTCTGGCTCTTGCCCCTACTCAGGGGCTGCAATATAGCCCGCCATCAATATGGTCTAATGGCTGAACGCGGTTTCTAGGACCTCATCGGGTGTTTATAAAGTAAAGTAAAGTAAAGATCCCTTACTACGCCTAAGGCGCATTGGGTATATGGGCAGAGCGTCTCATATTTTTACAGACCAATCGGCACTGGATGGGTAATGTGGTCAGCATAACGCCGGCCGTCTTTACTTCCCCAGGACAGCCATGCTGGTACCCATTTTAGACTTTGTCGACCTGCGACGCCGCATACTGCGATGAAAATCCACGCAGCCAGCAGTGGGCTTCGATCGCGGTACGTTGGATTACGAGTCGGACTCGCAAAGCCTAAGCCACGGACGCCGCATCAGGTGTGTGATGTCCTGGTGGGGTAACAGAAGATAGATAGATCAATTTACTCTAGAAATTACAGTAACCATTCCATTGTTTTCTAATCCATCAGAATTGTTGATAAGGCTGTCAAAAGTGGTAAGCGCGTGGAATCACGTTGCAGACGAACACAATGGCGTCATAATGACTGTTTAAAAGGAGCCGCCCCACCTTTGACATGCTCCAAATAAGAGCTATATAAGTTCATTTGCTCATTCTGTTTACTACTACTACTACTATTACTGCTACTATTACTACTATTACTGCTACTACTGCTACTGCTGCTGATGCTGCTGCTGCTACTACTACTACTACTACTACTAGTAGTAGTACTTTCCTCTTCTTCTTTATCTTCATTTTAGTTCTGTGTTTGCAAAGAGCAGTTAGCATGTTATGTTTTATTTTTTAACCAAGACGCGATATCGGCCCAGCACATCAGATTTTAGCAGACCTCTAATAAGTCGCCTTTTACGACATGCTTGTTGTGAGAGCAGTGGGAATATCCCACCCATCCGCCTCCCTCCCCAAAGAAAAAAAATCGTGGCCCCAAAACCTACACGGGGAATATTAACAACTGAGATAGGTTGGCTGACATAACAGAAAAATAGACAGAAAGATTACACTTTGTGAACTATATAAAGAACATATAATTATTATACTGTGAATTTCCTTAGTATCGAAAGTAGGGGGTTGCGTGGTCTCGAGGTATGGCGTCCGCCTCGAGTGCTGGAGTCCCGGGTTCGGGTACCGGTGATGGCTGGAATATTTTCACGTGGACTTTCTGTAATTTTCTTTGGCCTCTGGGTAGTGAGGTCAGATGCCAGTGTGTAGTGTTGCGCGCGAGAAAAAAAAATCCCTGGCAGTTGGAAATTGAGAAGAGTAGCCTAACGGCGTTGACCGGGCTAAATTTGGAGTCCAAAATCTACTCAAAGTATATCAGGAATCTCGCCGGTGTTACGGAGTTCGGGCATTGCGCTGAGCTGCTTCAAACTCGGGCTTGAGTTAGAAGTAGAACGAAGCACTTATGGGTTACACCAGTGTGCCATGATGTTGATTCGTTGAATAAACCAATAAACAAATTAGCACAGAAAGTGTTAACTGCCCTTCACTTTGTTAGGCTCCGTACGACGTCTTTCTCATTGTAGTGCGTGCAGTGTTGTTAGTCTGCGGGGAGTTCCCAGTGGATCTGGCCGACGCTCGACACGTTTCCTTGAACGGAGAGACGAATGTACAGTCAGTTACCGTTGCCATCGTTCGATCTGTTTACTACTACTACTAATACTATTACTACTACTACTACTACTACTACTACTACTACTACTACTACTACTACTACTACTACTACTACTACTACTACTACTACTACTACTACTACTACTACTACTACTACTACTACTAATAATAATAATAATAATAATAATAATAATAATAATAATAATTAGGGCTGTACCGAATAGTGGTTTTCACTATTCGGCCGAATACGAATAGTGGGACCAACTATTCATCATCATCAGGTGCCTTGTCGGCTGGCGTGGTCGTTCATGCCTCTCCACAATTTGCAATCTCCTGCAGCATGTATGCGTTCGTGTGCTGACACACCTAGATGCCATGCATCAAGACTGTCAAGAATCTTCTCTCGTTGTCTTCCTCTATCCCTCCTTCCGAAGATCTTTCCAGTGGTCACCACATGTTCCATTTTCCCTCTTCTCATAACATGGCCGAAAAATGACGACTGTCTCCTTCTGATGTCTGTGATTAGTTGTCTTCGGGCTCCCGCCTCTTTCAAAACCATCGTACGCTCAGTCGTTCGTTCCATGTAATGTAAACGCACCTTTATATTCTCGTTAGCAATATCTTCAAATTTGATTTGGACGAAGACACCCTGAAAAAACGAAAAATGCATGATCTCTCTCTCTCTCTCTCTCTCTCTCTCTCTCTCTCTCTCTCTCTCTCTCTCTCTCTCTATCTATCTATCTATCTGTCTGTCTGTCTGTCTGTCTGTCTGTCTGTCTGTCTGTCTGTCTGTCTGTCTGTCTGTCTGTCTGTCTGTCTGTCTGTCTGCCTGCCTGC
>CAJHNH020000486.1:72500-95000 GCA_905116865.2 Candidula unifasciata
GTTTTCACAGTCCCTTAATCCTTTAGTTATAGACACCCCGAGAGAACATCTCTCTACAAACACACACACGCGCGCGCACACACACACTTACACACACACACACACACACACATTTAATTAATTTTGAATGTTAATCCTTTGGAGACGGCCGAACCAGTTTTTCAATTTAGTCATGTTTGTCCTAAGTAATTAAAAAAATACACACATAAATATACAAATTCGACAGATAATTTGAAAATATGTTGAGAAATCAATTTGATTAAAACAGATTGTGTTAGTCCATTCCATTTCCTACACGAATATCAATAGTATTACATATGTAAATTGAAAGTTAAAGTTAGTTGCGTGTCCTTTATAAGACACTGCAGAACCGACCCAAGCATTTTTTGGCTGTTGTGGATTTTTTCTAGGCAAATTTACGTCCAGTAGTTTGCCATTGCTTTCTGGATTAATTGAACTATTTTTTTTTTTACATATAATTTGCGTGTAAATTAAGATAATCCCCTCATGAGTGCTCCGTCTTCTTGGCACTGAAACTTCACATAAGGCTCCGTCTCCAAAAAGTTAAAGACTGCATGACGCAGAGTAACATCATCGCCAGGGCCAGTTTACTAAGCAATTTATCATCTTTATCATAATCCTGTTGTGGCTGTGTACGTCACGTAACGCTAGCAGGCGATTCCTCCAATGCAGTGACGAGGTATGATCAATTCGCAGGTAACGATTACACTAGAGAGGGTATCAGGTGATATTTCCCCTCTGTTCCTTTCGCTGTTAGGAATATGTGTCCGGAGCTAGCATTGTAGTAATAGCAACTGGTAGCTTTCGCACGTTACGATGGCATGAGTGGTGTAAGCTTGCAGAGAGCGTTTTTTCGCGGTGTTCAAGTTGAAACCCGACTGGTGTGTTTGTAATCAGTAATAGTAAAAGTAATAACTAATAGTAATATATTGTTTTCGTTGGCTGTTGGAAAGTGTTACCAACGATTACCGCCGTTACAATACACTGCTCTATTCCCTTTTCTATAGTCTTTTCTCTACTCCAGTAATGCCTCGCGGCGTCAGGGCATGAAGAGATCTCTGAAACGGGTCTTTCTATTCACTTCGTATCAAGTACTTTTCAATGTCTGATATTTCTGCGGTCCATATCCTGCGTGGTCGATCTTTGGATTTGTTACTGCTGTATCTGTATAACATTGCTGTCTGTGGCGCACTGCCTAATGCCAATCTTGTTACATGGCCAAACTATTTGATTTGTTTCTACCTATAAAGTTTAGAATTGGTTCTGTGGCGACTCTCCTCCTGATATCATCGTTCCTAAGTCGATCTTTCCTCTTATCCTCTTCTCTTTTATCATGTGCAGTATTTCAGAAATTGTGTATGGAATCCGGACTAGTACTAATGACCTCGTCATCAATATTCATCACAGGGCTTTTCCTTGACGATCTCATTTACATTGAGTTAGTCTTTTCACATCACCATTTATTAGAGGGCTTTTTCTTGATGATCTTATTTACATTGAGTTAGTCTCTTCTCATCAACATTTATCACATGCCTTTTCTTGACGATCTCATTTACATTGAGTTAATCTCTCTCATCAACATTTATCACAGGGCTATTTCTTTGACGATTTCATATATACTGGTAGCCTCTTCTCATCGACATTTATCACAGGCCTTTTCTTGACGATTTCATTTACATTGAGTTAGTCTCTCTTATCAACATTTACCATGTCGCTTTTCCTTGACGATCTCATTCTCACTGAGTCAATAAAACTTAGTCTAGCATCTTATGAATGGTGGCCACTTGCGGCAATATGGCGAGAAAATGACCCTATAATTGTTTTCCTTTAAATTTTCGCTTGTTCAGCCTATTAACTAGTTCAGTGTAGTACCTAGCGTGTGATAAACAAATACGTTACAGGTCATTAATCCAAAAAATAGATGGAAACGGGCGCTAGAGAGTGAAGTTATAAAGATAGGGAGGACACGGGGAGAGCTATTTGCGATAGCGAAGGATAGAACGACTCGGCCTGAGTGGTTGATGGCCTATGCTCCACTGAGGGCTGAAAATACAGAAGAAGAAAGAAGAAGAATCCTTAACTCTTTGAGTCCCAAGGAGCGCATCATACGTTCATAGGTTCCTACCTAGAAGCCCAGTAAACGCAAGATGCGCCGATTTTACATCTCTCTTTGCTACCCCTTGGGCCTGGGATGCTAAACCCTCTGGGACTCAAAGAGTTAATAGGATGCGATAGAATTAATAATGTGGAGAATCGGAACAGAACCAAACAAAATATAGTAAATCAAATAGGTAGAAAAAAAAATACAGTGGCGTTGGATAGAACACACATCCGAGTAACATGATTACTGAAAAAGAATCGACATCATAGCACACAGGACATACCCTTAGATGCTTAGTCTCCCGCAGCAAATTACGTAAGGTGTAGATGCTAACAGTTCCCGTAGCACACTGATTATACACATGCCGATTTCTTCCTCTCATCCATCCCTCCTTCCTGGATCAACACTCTTTTCCATCTCTTGTCTTCTGCCAACAGTCGTTTATATATGGTCTTCAGAGTATCCCCTTTGTCCAGCACGAGAGTTTACGTAGCTTTGACTGACTTTCTACCCCACCAGGACATCACACAAGCGACAAAACACCCGATGACACAAAGTGCCACCATGCGGATGAAGATCACCGTGGAGAGGTCCCAGAAACCGCGTTCAGACAACTGGCCATATTGATGGCCTGCCTATATTGCGGCCCCTGGCAAAAGCCAGAGTGGGGCTTCAAATAACAAAAAATTACATCCTAAGAAGGACGTAAGGAATAATAACGTAGCTTTCGCTTTTGTAGCCAGAAAATCAGGAAAACCTAAGAGCAGAATAAGTAAAATGACTCGAAATAAAGGCAGACTGGAAAAAACAAAAACATAAAGAGAGTGGAGTTAAATGTATGGGGAAGATATACCGTGACCAAAAGAAAAGAAATCAAAAGAAATCACGTTCAACCTGCTGTTAGCAACCGAAGTTGCCTCAATTTGTGGTCTGTTTTATTTGTGCTTTCGATCCCAGCTGCCGGCCATGCGCCTTGCGTTGGTTTCGACAGTGGTATCAGGGCGCCGACCGTCTAGAAAGCAATGGCAAACTACTGAACGTAAATTTGCCTTGAGAAACCACACAACAGCCAGGTGCTGCTGGGGTTGGTTCTGCAACGTCCTGTAAAGGATACGCAACTAACCTTTTATTTGGGCTACTTTCTTTGCGAAGTTTATGATATGTGCGCCAGATCTCTGGCTTTGTGTCCCCTTATCCTTACAAAGCAGACCGCTTCTTCTTGTCTTGTCCCTATGTTTTCCTTGAGCTGCGTGAGAAATCAAACAAAGGATTGGACAACCTGGCGTGAGCTGGCTGAGGCCCTAAATTCTTCACTGGAGGAGAAGGGTATTTGATTATCCTATAATGTTCCCGCGTCAGCGCAGTCGATAGGAGTCTCCCTTTCAAATCCAACTGCGACTCGCTGCAGCCTACGGTCAGGGTTCGAAACTGGGCTGTTCGCGGGGTTCACCCAGCCTCTAGGAAATGGGTACCAGAGTTAACACTCTGGGGTAAACGGAGGAACGTCGCTGTAGCTACGGAGTTTCGTGCGGAATGCGACACAGGCGGACAGTTTTTTTATCAGCTGTCCGTCTTGGTAGCAGAGTACTTATAGTTTATAACCGTGTGCAATAACGCTGGTTTACCTCTCCCGACTTTACCTTCACCTTCCCGCCACACGTGCTTCTGTCTGTTGCAGCACCGATGAGACGCGTCCGGCACCCTTGGGACAGACAGCACTGAGTGATCTCTGACATCAGCCAGGCAGATAATGTCTGGAAATGTCTCTATTAGCACCGGGAATGTTGGGAGAAATATCCCACATCTGGCTAATACATTATTCATTAACTGTAATGTTGTTGTTGGGTCGGAAATTAGGGGCGTTTAGGGAGATGTTATCTTTTTCTTCTCCACCTCCCCTCCACTTCTTCATTCCTCTTCTTCTGTTTTATGTCTTTCAACTTCTGTTTCCCATTCTTTTCTTCTTCTTTTTTTTTCTGTTTTCTGCCTTGTTTCTTTTACTTTATTTCTTTTAGTTTCTGTCTTCTCTTTTTTTTTCCTACTTTATTTCTTCTACTTTTTTCTTCCTTTCTTCCTTCCATCTTCTTTCTTATACTTTTTTTTCTTCTTGTTTCTTTCTTCTACCTTAATTCTTCTACTGTAAATCTTCTAATTTCTTTCAACTACTTTGTTTCTTCTACTTTCTTTCTTCTACTTTTTTGTTTCTGCTTTCTTTCTTCTACCTTTATACTTCTACTTTTTTTTCTTCTACCTTCTTTCTTCTACTTTCTTTCTTCTTGTTTCTTTCTTCTACCTTCGTTCTTCTACTTTTTTCTTCTAGTTTCTTTCTTCTATCTTCTTTCTTCTACTTTAATTCTTCTTGTTTCTTTATTCTACCTTGACTCTTCTACTTTATTTCTTCTACTTTCTTTCAACTACTTTGTTTCTTCTACTTTGTTTCTTCTGGTTTCTTTCTTCTTCTTCCTTCTTTCGAATTGATGACCTATCGCCACTAAAACAAACATAACTTTCCCGTGGAGTTTAGAGCCAGTTAATGCGGAGAAAAAGCATAAAACGAAAAAAAAAAAAACACTTCCAAACAGAAAGGCTGGTTCTGTATAGCGCTTGATAACTTTTTTTTTTTTTTTTTCAAATATAATGTGATAACATTTATATATTTGATGTCTGTTACCCCAAAGTATATCAATTCCTAGAATCAAATTAATTCAATTCCTTCCTGCGGTGGCTTTGATCGACTTCCGCTTTCTTTTCTCCTCTTCTTTACATCTCTGCATCAAGATCTCACCATATATCTCAATATAAAGATCTCCTCTTCTTCACATCTCTGCATCAAGATCTCACCATATATCTCAATATAAAGATCTCCTCTTCTTCACATCTCTGCGTCAAGATCTCACTATATATCTCCCTATAAAGATCTACTCTTCTTCACATCTCTGCGTCAAGATCTCACTATATATCTCCCTATAAAGATCTACTCTTCTTCACATCTCTGCATCAAGATCTCACCATACATCTCCCTATACAGATCTCCTCTTCTTCACATCTCTGCATCAAGATCTCATCATATATCTCCCCATAAAGATCTCCTCTTCTTCACATCTCTGCGTCAAGATCTCATCATATATCTCCCTATAAAAATCTCCTCTTCTTCACATCTCTGCGTCAAGATCTCATCATATATCTCCCTATAAAAATCTCCTCCTCTTCACATCTCTGCGTCAAGATCTTATCACATATCACTTCATAAACATCTCCTCCCCAAAAAGCATCTACTCATCTACACACCTCTCCATCAAGATCTCATCATGCATCTCATCCCCATAAAGGTCTATTCATCTACACATCTCTCCATCAAGATGTCATCACATCTCCCTATAAAAAATATATTCACCTACACATTGTTCCATCAATATCTCGCTATATATCTCAACATCAACACATCTCTCCATCAAGATGAGATGGAAAAGAAGGGTGTCTTATAAATCTAGTTTTCTGTGTGTGGTTTTTTTTAAATATCTTTTGCAGCAAACAACTCCTGCATGTGATTACTGCGTATGGCTTTACTTTTGCAATCTTACGTTTGGCTGTTTGCCAGTTTGTAAATTAGCTATAACAATATATAATCAACTGCAAAAATTCATTAATTAGTGCCTGCACAGAATATAGGGAATAAAATGGAATGACTGGAAGAGAGAGAGAGAGAGAGAGAGAGAGAGAGAGAGAGAGAGAGAGAGAGAGAGAGAGAGAGAGAGCTAACCAAATTCCAGTGAACGACTCACGCTGGGAACACCCGACTAAGAACATAACTTGAATGTATTTGCACTGGAAACTACAGGGTCAAATGAATAAAGTAAGACGCACGCACGCGCTCAGATAAAATGTGCTGACTAGCAAGTTAGTATAAAAATATAATTGACATCATATGTTTGACCAGGATCAAATGGGTACCGGGTAAAATAATAGGAAGTAAAGGTGGCCGGCGGGATATTAACCACATTATCAAAGGAATGCTGAAAGGTGTATAAAGTATATGTTTAGCCATGTATGCTTAATACAAGGGTCCTATACTTTACTATATGAATTCCAATTCCAATTCGATAAACAAAAATTCCAAACTTGATCCTTTTTCAGCCGCCCGTGGGCCTGCGATTTGAAGGAAGGTTCATTGGCTGTCTTAATTTGTTTGCTGTTCATTCTGGTGTGAAGTCACACCTGATATTCCTGTTCTTTGTCTACCTAAGTCCGGTGTGGTAATTGGGGTTCCGGGTCCCGGTCTGGCCTGGCTCTTTTAACTCGTATATCTGTGGGTTTAGGGTTAGGGATTGTTGCTGGTGCTTGGTTTAACCCGTGCTAGTCGCTGTGTGGTGCCACCTAGGCAACCGCTCTGTGGGGCCGCGTAAAAATCTACCTAAAGTATTTCAGGATCCTTGCCGATGCTACGAAGTTTGTACACTGCACTAAGAACCTTCAAACTCAGACTTGAGTTAGAAGTAAAGCTGAACACTTATGGGTTACCACCCTTGCGCCATGATGTTGATCCATTGTTTAAAACTTAAACATCTTTTACCTGTCCACAGACGCTCCTGCAACAAACACATGATGAGGTATGCCGATCACGGAAGCACGGTCCGGGATGCCGTCTGCGCCTGCGTGGAAGGATTCCATTTCCCAAACGAGGACCAGAGAGCTTGTGTGCCCAACAAAGAATGTCCCAAAGGAACAGTCCCGGGAATTTACGGTAAGTGGAGACTCGTGAAGACTTTTCTTTTCCTAACATCATCATCGGTACTTTATTAACATCCTACCCCAGGTGACTCCACAAGACAGTCCAACATTGTAAAGGGTGGTAAGACTTGGTTTTCCGGCTTTCTGATCCTTTCAACGACCTCAAAACGTTTATAACTGGCCCTAACCTTAACCCACCTACCTCCCACAAGAGAGTGCAGAGAAGGTCCCACGACTACATGCAGCCTATCTACTACAACCCTGAAATATTAGACTGTCCTGTGACCTGTGGATTTCTCCTGTTTGGTATAGGATATTAATGGAGCACCTCATCATTTTCTGTCAGGGTCATCTTAACGCATGCACATGCTGGGCACCTGCCCGGGGCTCCCGAGACTAGGTGCCCCAAGCTGATTTCTAAAGTTCAAGTGATTTGCTAAAAAAAGAAGTTCGTAGACATTTTATACAATGCGGTTAATCTGTGTGTCTGCTTCGATGCCAGTTTTCTTGAAGTGCCAGTCAAATAAATCATCATCATGTAGCAGGTCCATTGCAGAACGTCGCTCTCATCACAGTCTGCCTGAAAGAAACTCGGTCTCTTGCCAGTTCTCCCGCCTCATGTACTTTCCTACTCAAGGAGTCACTTATATCCTGTGCCCATCTTCGTGTCGGTCGGCCGCTGCTCCTTCTTCCTGGTACCATGCCTTCTGCTATAATTTGTTCCAATCCGACGTAGCGCTTGATATGACCAAAATATTTCAGCTTCCGAGACAGGGTGCTGTTTATTAGCTAATCTTCCTTGATGTTCAGATCTTTTAAGATGTCAGTATTTCTCATCTTCTTTTTCCAAGATATTCTAAGAATCTTTCTATAGAAGCTGAAAAGCCCCTATTCTCTTTCTTAAGGACTGAGAGATAGTCCACGACTCACATCCGTATGTCGCAACAGGGAAGATACATGCTGTCAGAAGTCTAATTTTTTATCCTTGCTGGTGCTTAACCATAGACTTTTAAGGCTGTTTAATCTTTGCATTGCTATTGCCATCCTCCTTTTAATTTCTGCCAAATTGTCAGTCAATAAACTAGATAAATTATTTTAATATTATCGACCATTTATATTTCATTTCTGTGCTTGGTTTTCATATGGGCCCCAGCACACTGGTTAACACGAGGGCTTATACAGTCGTTCATGCGACCCTGACTTCTTCTTGTCCTTATTTTTTTTTTTTTTTTTTTTCTATTTCCGCTTTTTTTTTTTTTTTTTTTTTAGTCTTTCCTTCTCTTCTTATCCCTTTCTTCTTCTTCTGCTTATTCTTTCCCTTTTCCTGCTCTTCCTTCTCCTACTGCTAATATTGCTCCTCATTCCTCTTATTCTTTTTTTTCTTTTTTCTTTCTGTTCTTCTTTCTTCTTTCGTCTTCTTCTTCTTCTTCTTCTTCTTCTTCTTCTTCTTCTTCTTCTTCTTCTTCTTCTTCTTCTTCTTCTTCTTCTTCTTCTTCTTCTTCTTCTTCTTCTTCTTCTTCTTCTTCTTCTTCTTCTTTTGTCTGCTCATTTCTTCTTCTTCTTCTTCTTTTTCTTCTTCTTCTTCTTCTTGTTTTTATTCTTTTACTTCTTCTTCTTCTTCTTCTTCTTTCTTCTTCTTCTTCTTCTTCTTCTTCTTCTTCTTCTTCTTCTTCTTCTTCTTCATCATCTGACTTTCATCTATTTATATAGATTAATCCCTCGACCAACTCACCTTCCACTAGGCCTGCCAGTTCGTTTCCCAACACAGCAGCATACCCTAGAGAAAACATTCATTCAAAGGACGTTTAGTTGCTCACTATCCGCCACCCTACAGAAAGAGTCACAAATAACACACTCGTATATTATATTCAATGCAGCTTCTGACCTAAACTGCAGCCTCCCCTAATAATTGTTTCCAAACATTTTTCCATGCTTGTCGTCAATTATTCCACGCTGTACGAAAGTTTATGTGTTGATTTTTCCCCGCCACGTCACATGCAGTGGTGGGACAACAAATTATTGTTGCCTGCAGTGTGTGTTATGACATTTAACTTAGTTGCTCGTCCTTTTTAAAAAAATCTTGCAGATCTACCCTTTATTGGTTGTAGTTTTGGTTTTGCTAAACCTTACGTTCAGTAAATTTATCATTGGAACTAACTGAGATCTAAAAATAGGAAAACAGGAGGCAAGTGGAGTTTTTATAACAAAGGGAGATCTATGGAAGTAAACAGGAAATAAAAACTTGTACTGCACTAAATATATATTGTCGGAAGCACATTAAATATCTAGAAAGTATATTCTCAAAGGATGGAAATAGAAACAAGATGCCAACGAGCCAGTGCACTTATATAGCAACTGACACCGTTATTAAGACATCCAAACATAAGTATGAGCGCTAAGAAACAGATTATAAACAGCATATTCATACCAGCATTGTGCTACCAGTGCCATATTTGGACTTTATCAAAGACTAACCTGCGTAAAATTAACGCCTGTGAAATGAGATGCCTGAGAAAAGCCGCTAACTCAACCATTCTAGACAAAGTTAGAAATGATATTATCAGACAGACTGTAGAGACAACACCATGCAGCAAAATTTATTGAGAAACAGAAGATGAAATGGTTTGGTCATTTAGTAAGAATGCAACCAGAACAGCTACCAGTGCAGGCGCTACACATGAAAGGATCTGAAGTGAAAGCAAGAGGCCATCCTAGGAAAAGATGGATTAATGACATAAAAATGCTTCTACTTCGACACGTAATGACAGTAGCCATTGCTGCCCATCAAGCAATGGATCGCAAACTGTTGCTCCCAACAACGCTTAACGACAGAAGTGGAAACGGATGATGATGATGGCTATACTTAAAATATTACTCTGTTGTATCAGATCAGTACTGTTGTGTAACAGTACCATGGTGCTTGTGAGGCCCTTAAACCTCAGGCTCACGGCGCCTGTCTCCATCGTCCTAAAAAGTGGTTAAAAAAAGACAGTCGTGGTTATTAATTATACCTTCCTCTCCAAAAATTAGTATTACAGTCCATATCACACTTGATGGAAGCTGTAGAGAGCAGATTCCTGGAATTGTTGATACTTTAGTCAGTACACTGACTGACGAAAACACAGGTGAAGGTGATGCTGTAGTTTACACAGATGGGTCAGTAATTAGGGGCAGGCGAAGTGCATAGGCCTTTACAGTAAGCTCAAGGGGGAAAACCATCAAGGAGATCAATGTTGCCTTTGCTGTTACAACTAGTAGCCTTTCAATAGAAACTACGGCTGTAACAAGTACTTGAGCATGGCTTGGTACTCAAAAGTTCATACACGTATGCTTTCTAAGTGACTCGATGAATATGCTTTAAAAAAATCCAAGCTGGATTTATCAGGCAAGAATGGCTTGCAACACTAAGCACTTCACGAATATCTGCCCTAACCTTCATCTTTCTGCCAGGTCATGCGTGTATGCAAGGAAACGAGCGTGCAGACTATATTGCTGACACTGCAGTTGCTATGGCTGGCCCAGTACTCGACAGAACTGATGTTATCAATGCCATGCGCTGCAATTACCGTACCGAGGAGCACGCCAAAGAACATGACTTCGTATCCCTGTCTAGACTGATGGACATGGGGGGTACAGCCAGGAGCTGTCAGAAATGAACATTTCACTAACCAACACAGAACAGGCGTCATCAGTCGTTTTACACTTGTGGGGTTTTTGAGGGGGAGATCGGAGCACCTATGGAGCTGTCTGGAGTGCTGTGATGATATTCCTTTCTAATCACCAATCACAGACGTGATAGTTGACAGTGCTGTTGAGTGGAGCTGCAACACGGAGAAAAGCTAAAAATAGCAACCACTGAATCGGTATGTCCTTTCAGATCGTTGCTCTCTTCACGGCACACCAGAAAGTTTCTTTTTCTCTAGCCATTTCCCCAACCCCGTGTGCTTTAATAGCCAATGCATCATTACCAAGACAGACCACACCGGCATGTTGATCCACAGAATTGGAAACTCGGGCGAAATCTTGTTGGCCGCAAGAAAAGATCTCAAGAGAAACCACAAAGAAACAGTGGACTTAACTAAAACCAGGCCTCCGAGGCAGGTTGAAATTTCCAAACTTGTTGTTGTTGTTTGTCTTCTTATCAAGATTTTTTTTTAAATACTGTAGCGTTGGTCGGCCTCTGCCACCTTTTCGGAAACTGCACCCTTCATCACCGTTCTTTCCAGACCACCATAGCGCTTGACATTTCATCAACAACAAATAACTAAAACAGTCAGTAAGAAACTACAAACACTCGTTAACGTGTCTTCACGGATTAGAGAGAACTATATTATTCTTGTTTAATTAAGAATCGACATCACATCACTGGGTAAATTCTCATAAGCGATCCATCTCAATCTTCAGCAGCAAGCGCAGAGTTCCAGTTGAAGTTGTACCAATAGCAGTCTGATTGTATATCCGTCTCACCTTTCCCTTGAGTGCTGGTTACTCCTTGCAGTACCATTCTCTTTTAGACCATGACGGTCCATCTTCCTCATCTGATAACATCTTCAGCAAGCACCGAGAGAGTGGGAAGAGGAGAAGACGAGGAAATGGAGATAAAAGAAGGCATACAAATAGGAGAGCGGGAGCCCGGAGAGTTGTCGAAAATCAGAACGTCTGGGATTAAAGGATATTAGAGCAGCATGTTAGAATGGGTTAATTGAACTGTTGTAGTGCCAAGCAGAGAGAACCTGTACTGGACAGGCTTATTTATGATTTTGATATCATCATGCTTCAGGAATTAAATGCAGATGGATTCGAGTGTCCTGGATACGCCAGTTATATAAATCCTACAAAAACACTTATAAGAGCTATAAAAAAAAAAAAGAGACGGTTGAACAGATGGGTCATGGGAGACACTGGAAGAGAGGTTTATAGACTGGCCCTGATACTAATGACAGGATTATCCATCTAACAAGAAAGGACCAAGCCACTATCATCAGACTCAGAACACAACATACTCCACTCAGTGGACATCTAAACAGAATACAGCCGCAACACTCCCCAAAGTGCCAGCTATGTAACTACCCCTACGAAACTGTTGAACACCATCGCTTTGAATTTCCAAAACTCAACAAGACTAAAAGAACGCTACTCCCTCCGAGACCAGACAAGTGGAACACCTTGTACGGAGGAAAAGAACAGCTTGTGAAAACATGCAAACTCCACTACATGGCATTGGGCCAAAGGGCGAAAGCTCGTGCGTCGCTGGATCGATAGCAACATATAAATCCTACTAGACGAGGAAGATATGGGCAATGTCTGCTAGTGGTGTCTTTTGACTTGGGCTAGTTAAATCATAGTGCACAAGAGGTTCCGGATGTGCAGATAGATAACGTTGGCACAACTTGGAGTTTTGTGAAGACCTATGTTACTGGCTCAGAGGGTTAGAAGAAATCGCTGGCAATAGGCTTCACTTATGTGGGGATTTTAATTCGCGGAACAGATCATGGGACAGTACTGGGGGAAATAGACAAGGAAATGCCCTAGCAGAGGCCATGGCAGATGCAGACGTAGTCTGTATAAACGATGGTTGGCCAACTAGAATGGCACTGAGAATGGTAGTACAGACACTGTAATTTATTTGGCGTTTGTTACCCAGTCAGCAGTGCTAGGTACAAAGTGAAGCGTCCTGTGCGATCATGGGAGCAACCATATGCCGTGCTCAATCTTAATTTCCAAAGCTAGCGAGATTAGGGCTTTTAGGCTGCGTAAGACCCTTGAGTAACCCAGTCATCTCCTTGTGAGATGCAATTTTTCGTTATTTTGAAGCCCCACCCTGGCTCCTGCCAAGGGCCGCAATATAGCCTGACCATGAATATGGTCTAATGGCTAATCGCGGTTTCTGGAACTTCTCCACGGGTGATCCTCATCCGCATGGTGGCACTTTGTGTCATCGGGTATTTATCGCTTGTGTGATGTCCTGGCGGGATAAAAGTACTACTACTACTTTGAGTATGAGATGGTCAGTACCCTTTTTGGAAGCCTTCGGCAGAAGGTATGCAACAGAACCTCCCGTTCTGCTTTCGTGCAGCCTCCATGGCTACGAACTAGCATAGAAAGAAATAGAGCAGCAATTAACAAATTATAGAAATTGCAAGTCACCTCAAAGGTTACAAGAAGAGGTAGAAAAGGCAGAAAACTTTAAAAAAAAAATAAAAAGTTGAAGTGTTCGAGGGGTTTACAGCAAATGCAAACAGACTAAATAGGAAAATTTTATGAATGAAATTAGAGGGAACAGATCGCTGGGTAGGTTCTGGAACTTCACAGGCAGATGAAAAGAAAGGATCGGCCTATCACAACAGGCATTATATTTACAGATATCAGTACGTCAATGACAACAGACAAAGCACAGACTGATCATAATGATAGGGAACGTAGAAATTCCCTTAGAGATAATCTATCGAATACCATTAATGATAATTGCTATCAGGAGATTATTAGTGTAAAAGTAAAGTGGATGACTCTTTTCCACGCCTTTAGGCGTACAGGGCATATAGGGCTAGACTTAAATTTGTATAGACCAATCGGCACAAGATCGGTGATGTGGTCAGCATCACGCCGACCGCCTTTGTTTCCCAGGACTTCACCTGGTACCGACTCACGGCTGGGTCTACCAGGGAACCAAGATCATTTTTGGAGAAAAAAAAGTCAGATCCGTCGGGGAGCGAACCCACGACCTCCCGATCTGCAAGCGAACGTCTAGCCGCTACGCCACGGCGACTCCTAGATTATTAGTATGGGTGGTATAAAAATATCTTGCAGAAAGCAGAAGACACTGCGCTGGGACCGTACAGAGTCAGGTATACCCCCATGAAGGACATGAGTGATGAAGACTTGAGGGAGATGGTTTCTGCATCAACGAGACCATCAGAACAGAGTCAGTACCCCAGGATTAGGTACACAGCTATGCAATACCTCTTCCAAAACCAGACATAGATCATTCCAGACTCAGCGGTTGTAAGATTATCACTCTTCAAAATACTTCTGGCCAGGTGCTAAAAAAAACTATCGCTGTTAAACTGCAGGCTTTTTTTTTTAAATTAAAGAGCTCTTGCCAAGAGGTGTTGCCAGTTACTGGCCAAGGAAAGAGGTCAAATGCGGCCACGTTTGCCATTGATGTTTACGAGGGAATTACATGACATAATAAAATCACTAATTAGATAGAGCCATGGAAGAGAAATTAACAAATTGCAGTGAATCAAGAATTTAAAAAAAAAAAACGATTCTTGTGTTGAATAGGACACTGGTTGAGAAAATCTTATAAAAACGTAGCCAGATTCTCTTTGCTCTCGATCACGGGGTTAAAGTAATTAAGCATACCAATAACACACAAAGCAGGGAACTAGAGAGGGAAGTTCAAAAAGATCGGGAGGACATAGGCTTTCGGGGAAGAGAGTTGGAGGGGGGGGGGAGTTGCATACGGTAACGGTGGCTAACAAACAATAGGACGACTTGACGGAGTTGGTTGTGGGCCTATGCTCAGTTGGGGGTTAAAGGGGAAAAGAAGTCCCTACATGAGTTCTAGAGGTCCATTTTTAGGGGTGGGAGGAAAAGACGCACTGCACCTTATAAGAGTGTGGTAAAAGGCGTCCACATTAGGGCTGTATTCTTGGAAGACGTGCATCTGCCTTAGAGGCGAGGAATCATAAGTCTGCATACAATTAGGCCATATCTGTGAAATCGGGTGTGGAAGTTCAGCCACAAGAGCAACATTTCGTTGTGGTTTTAAAAAAAACCAGAACTTTCTGCAAGTTTTCCATCTGCAGAATTCGAAGGAAGGAGGGGGATAAATAAGAAAAAGAAGAACAACAACAACAACAACAACACGCTGCTGCTGTTTTCTGCTGCTGCTGCTGCTGCTGCTGCTGCTGCTGCTGCTGCTGCTGCTGCAGAAAAAGAATAGAAAGAAAAGGGGTAGAGGGAGAGGAGAGGATGAGAAGACAAATATCAAGAAGAAGTTTGTCATTTCTTTATAAAGAGAGTGGACTTCAGGTGTCTAGTCTGTCTGTATCGTCATGTTGCTGTTGATACATAAGATTTCACAAGTGATCTCCATTGCTGCCGATATGCTGCTTCTTGGACCATGTTACTCTGTGTCATCATTATCATCAATCTCTACTTCTGCCGTTAAGCCCCGTGGGGAGGGACAGTTTGTAATTCATTGCTAGACTGGCAGCAATGGCTGTTGTCATTCCGTGTGGATGCAGAAGCTCTTTAATGTCATCAACCCAACTTGTCCTAGGGTAATCTCTCGCTTTCACTGGACACTGCAGACTCAAAAAACACTCACATAAATTAGGTATGAGCCAAACAGCTCTCTGCCAGTGCCTTCGTGCTGAACAGACTCCAGAACATGTCCTGCAAGATTGTCCTCTCCTGGCAGAGCTGCGGAGCGACATATGGCAACACCCAGTAGAACTGACAACTAAGCTTTGGGGAAACCTAAGAGACCTTGAAAAGACATCCCAGTTTATGACCCACAGTGGATTATGCGCATGACCAGAGATCGCTGAAGAAGAAGATTTCAAATTTGTTCATGTGTATCGCCTGCATTGGTCGTTGTTCTGAGTGCATTCGTTCTCAGTTATCAAACCATGTGATCTTGTGTTTCTCAATGAATTTGCTGCGTGGTGTTGTCTCTACAGTCTGTCTGGTAATATATTTTCTAACTTTGTTTCGGGTGAATAAGTTGGCAGCTTTTCTCAGCCATGCCATTTCACAGATGGTAATTTTACGTAGGTTAGCCTTTGATAATGTCCAAGTTTGGCACTGTTAGTATAAATATGCTGTTTATAATCTGTTTATTGACACTCTTACTTATGTAGATTTCTCAGTAAATGTGTCAACTAGTATGTAAATGCACTGGCTCGCTCGCATTTGCCGATCTATTCTCCAAACCTTCGTGAATATACTTGCTGGGTTTTTTAATTCTTCATCTTCAGGGATGTTTACTTCCTTTCAGCTTATCTGGCATACAGTGATAAAAAAATTAAAGTAAAGTAAAGATCCCTTTTCACGCCTTTAGGCGCATCGGGCATATGGGAAGAGCACCCATTTTTTTACAGACCAATCGGCACTCGATGGGTAATGTGCAGCATTACGCCGACGGTCTTTACTTCCCCAGAACAGCCATCCTGGTACCCATTTGAGGCTGGGTCGACCTGCGACGTCCTATACCACGATAAAAGTCCACGCCTCCCGCAGTGGGTTTCGATCGCGGTACGTTGGATTACGAGTCGGATTCGCAACGCCTTAGCCACGGAGGCCGCATACAGTGATAGTCCTATATTTTTATAACCAACTGGCACTAGATGTGGTCAGCATTACACCGGCCGCTTTTACTTCCCATTTCCTTACCCTAGTACCCATGTAAGTAGTTGTCAACCTGAGCATCACAGTCGATTCTGACAAATACATCAGTATCAGTGTGTTAATGCGGAGCTAATGCTTTTTATCTTCTTCATTCAGGAACTTGTGAGCCGTGTTTGCCAAAGGGAGGCTACTCAGACATAGCGGGCAAAATCAAGGAATGCAAGCCGTTAACCATGTAAGTACTCCAGAAGTGGACGAACATTCAGGACTTGCCACCGAAGCTTATAGCAACTGACTAATCGACCAATTTATGTTTTTCTTGTATCCCTATTATCTTTTCCAAGATAATCTTCGCATTCTTAAACACCACGACTCCACTGCGAGTGCCTTTCTAGTACAGTTAACACAACATTACAACCAGGAGCTGAACCAAGGAAAATGAAGGTACGCGCCCAGATAGAATTGGCCCTGCAGACCAAAGACTTTCTTCTTTTTATAGTCCGTGCCGTGTGGTGTTGGTAGTCATGTCTATCTACATCCTCCTGACTCTTGTACTTCCAGTTAGTTATGACAAAGACTTTTTTATTATTGCATTGATGTCAAATTGCCCAGCAACCTCTCTCTTGCTCTCCCTCTGTCTCTTGTCCTCTCCATCTTTCCAATCATCACGATGTACTCCAGTTTTTCCCTTCTCCAGACATGACCAAATTATGTCGATGTTCTCCTTCTGGTGTGAGCAATCAGTTCTCTTCATTCATTCATTCAGTAGCATGTCCCTCGCGGAACCTCGCTGCCATAACAACCCTCCGGAAAACCTTCCTATCCTGAGCAAGATGTCCTGCTCCTGATACACCCATCTGGAGATCATCTGCCACATCCTGCACCCATCTTCTCCTTGGCCTTCCTCTTCCTCTCTTCCCAGGCATATACCCCTCCATTATTGTTCTCTCTAGACTTCCATGACGTTTCAAGTGACCAAAATATTTCAATTTTTTTTTTTTTTTTTAGACATCCGCATTATTCTTTTTTTTTTCTATCCCGGATATTCTCAGTGGCACTTTGTGTCACCGGGTGTTTATCGCTTGTGTGATGTCCTGGTGGAGTACAACTTACCTTACTACCCACCTCATCATAGCAGATTGAACGTGGTCGATTTTTTAGTTTTTTTTTTTTTTTTTTTTTTTTTATATAAATGTATGGAGAGATTCTCATCATTCGTCTATAAAATCCCATCTCCATCAATTCTAATTTTTCACTTATCTTTCAACTGTCTATGATTCCCTTCCGTATATCAACAAAGGATTTATATAGCTTGTGAGAATTCTCTTTCTCACCTCAAATTGACAATGAAAGGTTGCATACAATTTGTAAAATCTGCCTATGCTTGTACTATTCTACTTTTATCGGCTTTAATATATCTCCCGTCTGCTGTTATCAGGGTACACAAGTACATGAATGCATCAGATCGCCTGATTTTTGTCCCATTTACTTGGATGCTAAACGTTAGCAAAGAATTAAACAACAGCTTTTTTATTTAGAAAGTCGTTTTTCACAACGCCGCTGTCATCAAGGCCCACCTGACAGAAATCGGTCTCTCGCAAGATCTCCCGCCTCGCTTACATACTATGCCAACCTTTGTGCTGGTCGGCCCCTGCCTCTCTTTCCTGGCACCATGCCTTCTGTTACTATTCTTTCCAATCTGCCCTGGCGCTTGATATGGTCAAACTATTTCAGTCTCCTTGACAAAATGCTGTTTACTATACTAGCCAGTCTTCCCTGATGTCCAGATCGTTTAGGATGTTAGCGAACAAAGATGAACTGGTGAAAATTGGGAACAGGAACACATCACCCCCCCCCCCCCACACACACACACACACACACACACACACACACAGACACACACACACACGCACACACACCACATACACACGCTCGTGCACTACACACACCATACAGAGAGAGAGAGAGAGAGAGAGAGAGAGAGAGAGAGAGAACGAACGCACGAACGAACTTTATTTTCAAATAGTCACAAATTGAGCACGCAAGCCCGTCTTACTTTCGGCCCTTCCAGTCAACCATCTTTCGCACAGCAGTTGTATTTTACTAATAGCGAGAGAGAGAGAGAGAGAGAGAGAGAGAGAGAGAGAGAGAGAGAGAGAGAGAGAACCACAGGCTAGTCAGAGCTGGTGTGGCCTTTAAAAGTGCTCATATTATAACATCTTAGGGGACAGGTCACAGATCTAGCGCATCTGGCTAAAGTGGACTGCGCGGCGACCGGGTGACGAACTCCTTGTGCTCCGGGTTCACGCGCCGGGAAAAAAGGGGGCGCAGTGGTATAGGTAGAAAAGCCATATTTCTCCCAGATTTACTGTATCTATCAAGGAATCAAGACCAAAGGGCTGCGATATCCATAGTACCGAGGGTTAAAAACTCATGGTTTCTGGATGCTTAAAAAAGGGGTCAGATTGGATATTTGGGACTTGCCTGTCTGTATTGTCATCTAGGATTCGAGTCAGGAAGTCGCAAGGATGGTAACAGCCCAGTTGGGGGAAAGTATACACAGACATCAACATCGATTAACAAATGATGATCTTCTTATTTCAGTGTTCCAAACTAATGGAAATCTGAAGGAAGATGCAAGGTGAAGACTGTAAAGGGGAATGTGGTAATAATGACAGCAAAATCCGCAACCGTATCAATGTGCATTTAGCTGTGTGTGAAGTGGCCAAAAACATTTTCAACAAAATGCAAAAGTTACTGACATCAATAGATATAAACAATACATTAAAAATGAGAATTGTCAAATGTTATGTATTCTTAACCCTACTGTATGGCACAGAGACATGGACAATGAACAAACAACTGGAAAATCGTATCAATTCTTTGGAGATGTGGATATACAGAAGATTAGGTCGTATTTCATGGAAACAAAAGCTATCAAATACAGAGGTGCTGAGGAAATTGGGAATGAAAAGAGAGTTGCTAGGTGAAATAAAAAGAGACAAGTGAAATATTTTGGCCACATTAAAAGATATAACAGTATTGTAAAGATCATCCTAGAGGGAAAGGTTCAAGGTAGGCGAGCAAAAGGCAGACAGCGTTACAAGTGAGAGGATAACATCAAGAGATATACGAACAGCAGTATGAGTGAGTGTACATCAAGGGCAAGAGACAGGGCTTGTTGGAGATCCATTGCAGCCAACCTTCATTGTGGAGACGGCACCTGATTGATTGATTGAAGTGGCATTATCGTACAGGAGAAATATATTTCTCTCTCTGTAAATGAGTAAAGTCGCCTGAGACGACTTGTAAGCAACGTGAAAGTTTACGTGTAGCGGTCGGCATTTACCGTGTTTTTCTGTGCCAAGAAGTCGAGAAGAATCAACACCCATCTCCTCCCATGTAAGCCATAATTTTCCCTAAAGATGGTGAAGTTGTTAATGTCTTTCTTATCGGCAATGTTGTGTAATGCCCTTTTCATTGTTTGCCTCTTCGATTCTGGTTCAGAATGAAGCCAAGTCCAGTCACGTGTCAGATTATTCTATTGAAACTCTTATCCTTCAGTTTCGTAATGGTGCAGGAGATTGATAGCTATGGTTTTCCTTGTTTCTTTATGTCTGTCTGTCGACATTCTGCACCAAGTACGCCTCGTGTTTATTTGCTTTACAAGCAGAGGACGATGCATCATACTACATCTTTTTCTTCTTCTTCTTCTTCTTCTTCTTCTTCTTCTTCTTCTTCTTCTTCTTCTTCTTCTTCTTCTTCTTCTTTTTTTTTTTCTTCTTCTTCTTCTTCTTCTGTTTCTGCTGCTGCTGCTTCTTCTTCTATTTCTTCTTCTTCTTCTTCTTTTCTCTTCTTCTTCTTCTTCTTATTATTATTATTATTATTATTATACTGCTTCTTCTTCTTCTTCTCCCCCCCCCCTCAATTCCCAAGTGGAGTATAGGTCCTCAACCAACACACGCCGTGTTATCCTTTGCTTTCACATGTAGCTCACTCCATGTCCTCCCCATCTTTTTAACTTTCCCTCACTGTGAGTTTGTGTTCTACCTTTATTTCTATGCCCCTGTGGGTTCCGGTGCAGAGATAATTATAATGATATTGTTCTCAGGTGTCTCAACGTGAATCCTATCCCACGCCGGCGTCTTTTCTTCAGCTCTTGATTCATTGGTATTTGTTTTGTTTTCTCCCGATCACAATATCATTTATTTTAAAATATATTTTAATTTCCATGTGTTCTACTCAGGCATTAGTTAAAGAATGTTTGTAGTTTATTTGAAAGTGTTTCAGTTGTTCTCGATGTTTCCGCTCCACACATCAGTACTCTGTTGACATTAGAAACACACAGTTTAAGTTTCATATAAATCATCATCATATAGCAGGTCCTTTGCAGAACGTCGCTCTCATCACAGTCTGTCTGAAAGAAACTCGGTCTCTCGCCAGTTCTCCCGCATTATGTTCTTTCGTACTCAAGGAGTCACTTATATCCTGTGCCCATCTTCGTGTCGGTCGGTCTGTGCCACTTCTTCCTGGTACCATGCCTTCTGCTATAATTTGTTCCAGTACGTCGTGGCGCTTGATATGACCAAAATATTTCAGCTTCCGAGAAAAGATGCTGTTTATTAGCCAATCTTCCTTGATGTTCAGATCTTTCAAGATGTCAGTATTTCTCCTCTTCTTTGTCCGTGATATTCTGAGAATCTTTCTATAGCATTTCAGCTCAAAAGCACCTATTCTCTTTCTTAAGGACTGGGAGAGAGTTCACGACTCACATCGTGCATGCTCTCAAAATTCAACTTTTTATCTCCATGCCGGTGCTTAACCATAGACTTTTTTGAGTCTGTTCAATCTTTGCATTGCTACGGTCATCCTCCTTTTTCATGCTGTCAAACAGTCTCTATTGCTGTTTATTATAGAGCCTAGATATTCAAAGTTTGTGACATTTTCGATTTCTTCATCATTTATTGTTATTTTTGTGTGACGGCCAGTTTTATCTGTGGACATTATTTTCGTTTTCTTTAAATTCAAGAACAGATTTTGATCTTCACTGTGCTTTTGGACGGACAATTTTAAATTTTCTATTCCCTTTACGCTGTTCGAAACGGAGGACTGTGTCATCTGCCTAGCGAAGTTCCGGAATAGGGTTATCACCAATTTTGAACGGATCATAACTGTCACAAGTCTGGTCATTTTTGACATTCGTATCAATACTTTATTATTTTCCATGACCTCCACACATTTTCTAGTGCTATGAAAACTCCTCTTGCCTTTTTCTTTCCACTACGAAGGCATGTTTATTAAAACCATTATCAGTTCAAAGGGGAGAAACGAACTCGGCTCAATAAATGCATATTAGAACAGAAAGAGAACCGCTTTTATGTCCGTACTTTCTTGATTATCGGAAAGATAAACCGGGATTTATCATAGAGGCAGGAGACAACAAACAGAAAGCAATTTAGATAACAGTACAGAGAAAACTGTTTAAAGTTCCAGGGACTTCTTTTTTCTTCTTCTTCTTCTTCTTTTTCTTTTTCTTCTTCTTTTTCCTCTTCTTCTTCTTCTTCTTCTTCTTCTTCTTCTTCTTCTTCTTCTTCTTCTTCTTCTTCTTCTTCTTCTTCTTCTTCTTCTTCGCCGTCGTCATCGTCGTCCTCTTCTTCTTCTCCTTCTTCTTCTTCTTCTTCTTCTTCTGCTTCTTCTTCTTCTTCTTCTTCTTATTATTATTATTATTCTTTATTATTATTATTATTATTATTATTATTATTATTATTATTATTATTATTCTGCTGCTGCTGCTGCTGCTTCTTCTTTATTTGACCTTAAAAGGATGGTTGGCCAACTGTGTCGTTCAAACATTTCACATGGGCGACCAGGTAGCTCATTAGCTCGCCGGTAGACGACTTCGTCGCAGGTCGGGTGGAGCGGATTTGGGTTCGTCTCCTTTGATTGTATCAATACTGCAGGGGTCCTTTTCAGAGCTCTTGGTGGCATGCAGTGCTAAGCCATTTTATATGGCGCATTTAACCTAGTCACAAATATAACCTAAAGCTCTTGATTCGGGGTTGATGGTTGAAAGTGACAGTTTTTTTTTTTCTCTAGCAAAGCACTTACCTAGTGTGACGTGGTTTATAGCTAGGTTATGATATCTACGTCTTTCATCCTTTCATCCCACTACATCTGATTTTACCCAACCGTAATCAGTCGCCCAATACGACATACTTATTCAGGGAACTGCAATGGGAAACCACATAGAGAAACTAAGGACATAAGAGGTGATCTGTATAAAGGAATGACCT